>JAJGRX010001301.1:0-271847 GCA_025461125.1 Carex kokanica
ACCCTGCTGATATCAGGACCCAAACAGCCCAGAAACGACATAGATGTGTATCTAGCGCCATGATCGAGGATTAAACAAATTGTGGTGTCCAGGAGTGCAGATATTTGATGCATATAGCAAGAGAATTTCACTTTACGGGCCATGATTTTTTGCACCATTAATGATTTTCCAGCTTATGGTAATTTGTCGGGTTATAGTGTTAAAGGAGAAAAAGCGTGTCCTGTTTGCCTGGACGATACAGTCGATGTGTGGCTACCTAATTCCTCTAAAAATGTGTACATGGGTCATCGTAGATTTCTACCTGCCAACCACGCACACCGAAAGAGAAAGAAAGCATTCAATGGAAAGACCGAAATATCACAGTAAATTATCCGTTGACCGGTCCAGAGGTTTATTCGCGAGTGAAGGATATCAAAGTTCAATTTGGGAAATTAAAAACAAAGCGGTGAGAAAGAAAGGGGCTCCGAAGATTACTTGGAAGAAGATGTCAATATTTTGGGATTTACCATACTGGGAGCATTTAGAGGTTCGGCACTATCTCGATGTGATGCACGTGGTTAAAAATGTGTGCGATAGCATGGTTGGAACATTATTGAATATTCCAGGTAAGACTAAGGACGGCAATATTCGGAAAGACATACAATTCATGAACATACGGCCGGATCTACAACCAGCAGAGAAGGAAAAAGAAAAGGGTAAATTTTGTACATATATAAAACCCGCAATGCATACGTTGTCGAAAGCCGAGAAAATAAGCTTCTGTGAATGCCTTCATGGTGTCAAAGTTCCATCTGGATATTCTTCAAATATTAAAAACATAATTTCACTGGAGTCTTTAAAATTGACAAGAATGAAGTCTCACGACTGTCATGTTTTAATGACACAGCTTCTTCCTGTTGCAATTCGGGGCATACTGCCACCGTGTGTTAGGCAGACCATCACAAAACTTTGTTTTTTCTTCAACGCCATTTGTTGCAAAGTAAATGATCCTGAAACCTTAGATGCTTTGCAAAAGGAGGTTGTTGTCACTCTTTGTCATCTTGAAATGTATTTTCCGCCGTCTTTTTTTGATATAATGGTTCATTTAATTGTTCATCTAATTAGAGAAATTAAGATGTGCGGACCCGTTTTCTTGCGGTACATGTATCCGTTCGAGAGATACATGGGATTGTTAAAGGGATATGTGAGGAACCGATATCGTCCTGAGGGCAGCATTATAAGAGCCTATGCTGCCGAAGAGGTTATTGAATATTGCACTAATTATATTGATGATTTAAAAGCTATCGGCATCCTTAAATCTCGGCACGAGGGAAGACTCCACGGGATAGGCACAATCGGTTCAAAATTACTCGTACTCGAACATAAAACGTTGGCACTAGCACATTTCCATGTTTTGCAACACCTCACCGCCGTTCATCCTTTTTTGGACGAGCATGTGACTATCTTGCGGCAATAGAATCCTAAGAAATCTGATAATTGGTTGATTGGCGAACACAATAAAAAGTTCGAAGAATGGTTTTACCACGTAGAGTCATGGAAGCTCCGGAGGGAGAAAACATTAAATAAATTGTCAAATTGTTGGCTCTTGGTCCAGTCCATGTCGTGAGGTCATTCTAAAGATTTGACATCAACGGGTATACTTTTACACAAGAAGTCAAGATTTAAAGAGTACCGTGCAAAACAGTGGAGTGACGTTAGTAGCCGTTTCGAGTGGTTTTTCCAGGAGCTAAAGGTGCCGGACCATCACATGCATCGATGTCGTATTACGGGTTTATTGAAGAAAATTTGGGAGTTAGATTACAGAAAATTCAAGATGCCGTTATTTCAGTGTAAATGGGTCGATAACCGTAAGGGGGTTAAAGTTGATAACGATAGTTTCATTTTGGGTGGACTTCAATAAGGTTGGATACAAGGATGATCCATTTATACTTGCAAGACAAGCAACACAAGTGTTCTACATAACTGATCCGGTCGATCATTCAAGACATGTTGTCCTCTCTGGAAAAAGACGTATCATCGGCATTGATAATGTGGAGGACGAAGAAGCGTACGATCATTTTGATGAGATACCTCCGTTTTCCATTGGCATGGCATTTTTACCAACTGGCGAGGATAATGAAACAAGTCACATGCGCAACGATCATAATGAAGGAGAATGGATTGAAACAACTCCTATCTAAATTTTTTAATGGTATGTCATACATATAAATTTTTATTGGTCTATATGTATATTTATACTTTTTTTCATCATTTCAAAATATAAAAAATAGCTTTAATATTCCTCAATATTTATGACATAAAGATTTTATTAATTTTTTTCAGGATGCATTAAAATTACTGGACGATTGGATGCATGCAAGTTATGCCTCAATATTTATGGTCTTTTAATTTCATGTTAATAGGTTTTATGTACTTTTTTTTTTGTTATATGTAATTAGATTTTTTTTCAAGTTATTTTTTCATGTTAGTTCATGTTATTACTTAATTTATATGTTACTTTCAAGTTATTAATTATTTTTGAAGTTATTTTTTTTCATTAAATTTCTCATGTGAGGTGTTGGGTGAGGCGGGCCGTGAGGTGAGGCGCGGTGGGGGCGGCTGTGAGGTGTTGGGTGAGGTGGCCGTGAGGTGAGGCGCTGTGCGGCGGCCGTGAGATGTTAGGTGAGGCGGTCGTGAAGTGAGGCGCGGTGAGGCGGCCGTGAGGTGTTGGGTGAGGCGGCCGTGAGGCGGCCGTGAGGCGAGGCAAATAGACGCGTTGAGCTGAGGCGAGGCAGCCACCAGCCACCAGCCACCAGCCACCTATTTAAAATCGTGAGTTCTGAAAATTTTGCAAATTGGTAGATTAATTTTGCGATTTTGAGTTCAGATGCATTTGACTCTGGATTTGCTGATTGGATCAAGTGGTTCTTACTGGAAATGCATAGCCCAGGTGTTGTGGTGCTACAGACTTTGATTTGTGTCATTTCATATTCAATTCTTATTTTTATCCAAGGAGAGTGTATATAAGTCATGTAGATACCTTTTTCTATGTCTTACATACACTCTTATAATTTTTATAACATATTTACTAATTAATTCCACTGGTTCTACATACATGCTGAAATTGGGGGTTTATTGAATAGTCAGTTTTGTAAAAATTGTACAGGACAGCTCACATGACCAGATTTGGTATTCTTGGTATTTAATTTCCATGAGATTGTAAACTTCAAGCTCAATGAATTTCTGAATTTTCTAAAGCTTCTAGCTATGTCAGGATTTCAGTTTAGTGATGAACAGTTATACACCAGCTTTGGCTCCGGTACCAGTTTTTGTAAATCAAAAACCACTTTAATTTAGTTATATAATCTGAATTTTAATTTAAATTAAGAGTGAAGCATAGCA
Source organism: Carex kokanica (assembly GCA_025461125.1). Classification (NCBI taxonomy): domain Eukaryota; kingdom Viridiplantae; phylum Streptophyta; class Magnoliopsida; order Poales; family Cyperaceae; genus Carex; species Carex kokanica. The sequence continues at coordinate 3,382 of JAJGRX010001301.1, forward strand.
TCTTTTTGCTTTTGCAAAAGGTCATGACATTAAATATGTAGTGGAGTCTTTTTAAAATTTTGAACTTTCTAAGGTTCTGCATGCAATTGAAAAAGCTGGTCCACCTTCTCTCCTCTCCATTTGAAAACCATGAAAATTCCTTACCAGTAAAGATTATAAAGGTATATGTAGGTTTCTGGACATCTCCATTTATTTACAATTGGAGAGGTCAATGTCTGCCTTTGACTATTAGCACCAAATTTATTAATTCAAGTTTTACTTTGGAACTTTTCCATAACCACTTGCCACCTATTTCAATTGATCCATATATATGTCTATCTCACAAACATATATATTGTTCTTAGAAACTTATATGCTTAACCAAAACTCTGTTTATATAATTGCTCCACTTAACAATCTCTGCAGTGCTATATTTTTATAACAAGAAAGTTGCAATCATTTCTTCATATGTCAACTTGTTTGTACCAATGATCTAGCTAGTGTCTCAAATTTTGAGGAGTTTGATTTCAAGAACTGTTGTGGGTTATAAGCTATATCTATACTTCATTTTTAAGTATGCTTTGTAAAACTTCATTGATAATCAATGAATAATCTATGTCAACGCAAAACTCTTCACATTTTTAAGTATGCTTTGTAAAATTTCTAGACTCTTTTTAAGTATGTCCATTTTTAAGTAGCAATATTAAAACACTGAAATACAAAACATGAAAACAAACCTTTACCTTGTATGAGATTTAATAATTTTTCAGACCGTTTCATGCTTCTTTCCTCTTTTTTTTATTCTTTTCTAGTTTCTTGGAAAATCATTCATAAACTTGCAGTCACCTTGGACGGCCGTGAGGTGAGGCGAGGCAGCCACCTTGGTACAGGCTCCTACTGAAAATCGTGAGTTCTTTAAGATATGAAATTGTCTTTAATGATATTTAGTAATATTGGGTAATGTTTCTTTGGAAATTCAGAAATGACCCCTGTCAGCAAATCTGTCCCAATGAACTATTAAAAGGACCAATACCAAAAGAACAGCGCAGTCATGTAAATGACTTCAAAATACATAAAATGGACATAAATTTCATATTATTTGGATTTTTCTTTGATTTCATATTGAATTTCAAAGTTCAGCTTTTCAAAAAAACCAATACAAAAACCCTTGTTGTTTCAGATTAACCCCAGCATTTAAGCCCCTGTCTGGTACAGCTAGGAAGCCCCAAAATTCATGAAATTTTACCAGCATGTATAATGTCATCTCCTGAGCATTTGATATGAAGAACACTAAATTCGGTTTGGCAGATCTCTCGAGATGATTTTCTAAAGGTAGCACTTACAGCAATTTTGCCGGTTTCTTTTTCTGAACTTTGAAAATCAATTCCTGACAATTGGCTAAACCAAATTTTGTGTTCTTTATATGGTTTTACAGAGGGTAATATAATCTATAACTCTCTGAATTTTCATGATTTTACGAATTTTCTTCTTATACCTAATGATCATGCAAAGTTGGAGGCAAAGAAGTCACGTGTGCAGCAAAATATGCAGTTTTTGTATTTTTTTAGGGCTAACTTTGAAAATGGCTAGAAAATAGTAGAAAAATCCGAATGATGCAAAGTTTGGCTCTAAACCATTTGTTTTTCTGTCCTTTATTTAACTGTATAACTAAATTTTTGATTTGGGCTTTGGATCAGTCTGCACTGATTGATCTGTTACAAAGGGTCATGATTGTTGTTGCTTGTGCTTGACACTATAAATCTGATTTTATAATTGCAGAAGGAGGGTGACGACAGTTTCTATCATGTCGAGTGGTGGTGGTGATAGTGGTGGCGGTGATAGTGAGCCAGCCTCGGGTAAGAAACGGGGAAGAGGGCCGTCCCAAATTACTAATGTGATTGCTCAGCCCGGCAAGAAGATTGCATTTGATAAACTTGGGAGGCCTATTGTTAATAAGCAAACAACAAGTTTTTCATCGCAACTTGGGATACTTGTAAGAAGGCATGTTCCTATAACGTGCCAAGACTGGTCTAAGGTGGAAGATTCGAAGAAGAAAAGGTGCTGGGAAGAAATCAAGGTAACTTCGATATGGTACTAATTTCACAAACTTTCATTTGACATTACCTGACTCCAACCTTGATTTACAGATGGGCTGGAGTTTACCTGATGAGGAAAGTTTTAAGAAGAAGTTGATCTTGCAAATGTATGTTTATCACCGAAGGTTCAGAACCAATCTGACAAAGTACGTCAACAAGGGTGAGACTCCCGATCTTGAGAAGCTCTCGATCACACAACAAGAATGGGATGCCTTTGTCGAGTCTCGCCAGTCAGAAGAATTCAGGGTATGTTTTTTTTCTAGGGACCACCTACCTTATATATAATTAAGAATTCAAATATTTTCACAAAGCCAATTGTTTCTTTGTTCAAATTGTAGAACCTAAGTAAACAGGGGAGGGCCAATCAGTCCAACAACATGTATCCACATTTTTTAGGATCCAGAGGTTATAGTGGTGAGAAATTCCAGAGTAGGCTTAAAGATGCTTTTCAGACGATTGCAAACGAAAATGCATCAGGTAGTGATCCGTCTACCCAAGGGTCAACTACTGCACTGTCACAAGAGCAGCTTGTTGATATGTCGGTCCAACATAGGCATGTCCCATGAAAACTAGGAAGACAGAAGCTCTCAGACGATGGCCAGGAAGTCGTTTATTCTAACCCGGAAACAAAAGCAGCCATCATGACAATTGTGAGGATTTAGATATTGTCATCCATTGAAATTCAACTTTAATTTATTATGGTATAACATGTTGGCGTTGTCTTTGTCATTTCAGGAAGAAAAAGAAGCAGACTTCAACAAAGGCTTATTGCCCGTCGAACGATACGACGATGTTCTAGGAAAATCTCTGCCAAATCAGGAACATGCTGGGAGGGTGAGAGGCATTGGAGCTTTGGTGGGTATCAAAAGAACATATGAGGGGTGCGGAAAAAGGAGGAGAAACACTGTTGCGGAGCCTAAAGCGAACTTTGAACAGAGGGTATAGAGAGAAGTAGCGGAGGGAGTAGAGAGTACAAAAAGAGAAATGGAGGAGAATTTAAAGAGAGAAGTGGAGAAAGTACAGAGTCAAAATAGAGAAATGGAGGAGAGATTAAATAGAGAAATGGAGGAGAGATTGAGTAAAATGGTTCAGCAGCAAATGGCAATGTTGATGGACCAACGATTAATGGATACGGATAGCCCAAGATCCGTTCAGAGCAGCTGCCAGTCAGTCCAACCACCACACTTTCTCGATTCGACTAAGGTAATGCAAATAAATACATATTATTGCATTCAAACAAAAAACAAGAATGATGTTGCATGCCTTAGTTTCATACTAATTATTTCATTCGAATAAATACATATATTTGTACAGAAGGAAGAACGAAGGTGCAAACTCCACATGGTTCGAGATGGGAATAAGATTGAAGTGGCCGTAGGGACAATTCATCTTCCAGTTGTACAAGGCGAAATTATTCACTGTAGGCCTATGCCGCTCGACCATGCAAAAGTAATGGTTAATGCTTTTCTTCCGGGTGAAGAAGACACCCCCTTACCTATACCAAATGACGAGCTGGTAACCATTCACTCTGCCGTCGGCAGTTTCACTGCATGGCCGATGAATATGTTATCTTTAGATGAGGAAAAAAAATGTATATTATTATTAGAAGTTCTTATACTTATAAATTTCTATCTATAAGGTAGAGTTGTAATTATTTTTTTATTCTAATTGCAGGAACCACGCAAAGAGTTACAAGTTTTTACGGGTGAGAACTTGTTTCGTTCTGAAATGTTACAACCAAGTCGCTACAAGAAGTTTGATGATATCAATTTTGACAAGCTGGGACCTAATTTCAAGAGTTTACGTGAACGATTTTTGAACCAAGAGGACAATAAATTTTGTATCGATTTACCTCCTGACCTTTTCCATTGTCAAAGCTCCATAGATGTTCATGCAGATGACTTGTTGGATTTGGTTACACCAAAGACGTGGCTCAATTCACATATTATTCGGATCTACATGATGTGAGTAAATATTCGTAATAATGGCAGATTTTAGTACTTTCATTTCAAATTTCAAAAAATTGAGATCACCATTATGCCTTTTTTTACAGGTATGCGCACAAACACTACAAGAAATCATTTCCTAATGAGCTTGTTGGTTTCATGGACCCCTCGAAAACATGTTCCACCTTGTTGGACGATGATGAGTGCAACCGAGCATATGTCGATGCATACCTAAAGAACGCACTTAAAGAAAACCGGGACAAGAAATTGATATTCATACCGTATCATCAGGGGTTAGAGCTATATATATATTCTAATTTTATTAAATCTCTTTCATTTCATAGAAATTATAGAATATGACCTGCTACAAACCTAACATGCAGTGTTCATTGGGTATTGGTTGTGCTTATGCCAAGAGAAAGTCATTTGTTCGTGTTCAATTCCGAAAAGAAGATTTCAACAAGACTGAAGATCATCGATGCGCTCGCGGAGTAAGTTTTTCAAACTTTCATTTGCTAATCATTTTAGATATCTCTTGTAAGTACTGATTGTTCACTCTATTGATATTCGAACAGTCCCTTCCTATTGGAAACGTGTTCAGGAGGACCTGGAAAAAACCGCTAGATTGAAGGTTACGCATTGCAAGGTAATAGTTATTATTGAATTTCTCTCATTGTTTGTAAATTGCTAAGTTGATGATGTTAAACTACTCAGAGGGACTTAGATGTAAAAAATGGTGAAATTTGGTTAAGATATTAATATAGGGACCTAGATGCTAAAATTGGTGAAAAATCCAGTTTTAATCTTATATTTTGTTTTCCTAGCAATAATGTGTGTGTATACATTTCCCATTTTATATTTCAAGGAAATGTGAAGAGATGCCCTAAATCATTACTGGTACAACATTACTGGTACATATTTACCAAAAAAAACTGCACATAGGTACCAAGGATGTCCTAAATAACACACTGTCACAGATTGATCAGTGCAGATTGATCTGAAATTCAAACCAGAAATCCAAAAAGACAGTTAGATAGAGGACAAAAAGACAGTCTGTTTGAAGCCAAACTTTGCATTTTTCCTATTTTTCTGCTATTTTTTAGCTAATTTCAAATCTGGATTTTAAAATGAGAAAACTGCATATTTAAACTGCTTATTTACTGCTGTTTTAAAACTTGTTTATTTTTTTAACTATGTCTTGATGTATAATATAGTGCCCACAACAACGCGACGGTTGGGAATGTGGATATTATGTCATGTTGTTCGTGCATGACATAATAACTTCCTCGATGTTTTTCCGAATTTAAAGGTATATATATGCATTTATATTTTCTAAAAGTAAGCATAGTTGCTCTTCTATCATTTAAAAAATGTTGTTCGTACACGATTAATTGTGCTATTTTATCATTTAAAAAATGCAGGACTTTCCCGCTAGTTACAGTAACGCAAACATGGACAACATTCGCATGCTGTAGGTAAATTTTTCTTAAATGAATTACTTATTCAAAAAACTAAAACAATTTAGGATGAGATAATTTATAATAATTTAGGAGTTTAATTCTAGGATGTGGTGTAAACTTTGCATGAACATGATATTTTTGTAATAATTTAGGATGTGTATCGATATGTGATAATTTAGAATGTGTATCGATCTGTGACAATTTAGGATGTGTATCATTTCTTATATATGCCAGCAAAATATATAGGAGCTGGCCAAAATTAAAAATGTTTTTTTTAAAATAAAATAACAAATTAGAATCGGTTCTTTTAATTACCCGATCCAGATCCAAATTAAAAATTATTTTTTAAAATAAAATAACACATTATCGATCCTAGTAATCACCATTCGCATCGGCTAATAGTGAATAACCGATCCTGATTTTATTCAAATATATTTGGAAATAAACGGATCTGAAGACTATTAGAATCGGTTATTAAACTTAACCGATGCTAATTGTAACCAATAGGATCGGTTATTATAGTTAATCGATTCTAATAGTTACACATTAGCATCGGTTCATGATAATCAACCGATCTTAATGGTTACTATTAGCATCGGTTATTAAAAGAAACCGATTCTAATAGTCTCAATTAGCATCGGTTAATACAATAACCGATCCTGATAATATATTTTAGCATCGGCTGTTCAACCGACCCAGATTAGTACCGCATTTGTATCGCCTAGGTCAGCATCGCCTCGGTGTCTGATCCTAATGTGCGTATATAAGCGACCCTGATATGTGTTTTTCCACTAGTGGCTATCTGTGATGTGAATGAACTCACAAATACTTGTATATACAAACAATCAGATATCATGGATTGTTCATGGTTGCCTTAATTAACTGTACACCGAATTGTTTATTTATATCCAAAAAATAATTGAAATTTCAAAAAATACCCATGTTGCCTTGAAAATTCGAAATATACCCAAACCGGAAATTTTTTTTCCGGATTTAACCTCCAATCCCGGAAAAAAAATTTCCGGTAATAGAAATCCGGAACCGGAAATTTTTTTTCCGGATTTAGAGGCCAACTGTGGAAATTTTTTTTCCGGTTGTAGGGGGCTAGATGCGGAAAAAAAAAATTCCGAATTCGGGGGCTATATATACCCCACGTCGCTCTCTCCTCTCCCAGCCAGCAGCGAAGCAGCATCTTCAGCACAGGTTTTTTTTTTTTTTAATTTATAATATTTAATTATTTAATTATTTAAGTTATAATATTTAATTATTTATTTTTAAATAGTTTAGAATTTGTAGAATGGTCCAGAATAATTTAGAATTTATAAAATGGTCCAAAACAGTTTAGAAAATACCAGAATAGTCCAGAATTTCTTAGAAAATACCAGAATGGTTCAGAGTAATTTAGAAAATACCAGAATGGTCCAGAGTAATTTAAAAAATATCAGAATGGTCCAGTATTATTTAGAAAATAGCAGAATGGTCCAGAATAATTAAGAAAATACCAGAATTGTCCAGAATAATCTAAAATGATTTAGAATTTTTTAGGAACCTCTTTTTTTCTCGGATCCCTTTGGGAGCTCTGACTGTCTAATCACTCGGTTCTTCGATTTGAGGGTTTTTTTTACTTTTTCTTTTTTAATTTTAATTTATAATACAATTAATTAGTTTATTTGTAATGATTTAGAATATTGTCCGAATAATCTAGAATTTGTTAGAAAATACCAGAATAGTCCAGAATAATTTAGAAAATACCAGAATGGTCCAGAGTAATTTAGAAAATACCAGAATTGTCCAGTATTATTTAGAAAATAGCAGAATGGTCCAGAATAATTTAGTAAATACCAGAATGGTCCAGAATAATCTAAAATGATTTATAATTTTTTTAGGAACCTCTTTTTTTCTCGGATCCCTTTCGGAGCTCTGACTGTCTGATCACTCGGCTCTTCGATTGAGGTTTTTTAAAATTTTTTAATTTTAATTTATAATACAATTAATTAGTTTATTTTAAATGATTTAGTATATTGTCCGAATAATTTAGAATTTGTTAGAAAATACCAGAATAGTCCAGAATAGTTTAGAAAATACCATAATGGTCCAGAGTAATTTAGAAAATACCAGAATTGTCCAGTATTATTTAGAAAATAGCAGAATGGTCCAGAATAATTTAGAAAATACCAGAATGGTCCAGAATAATTTAGAAAAATTCAAGATAATTTAGAATATTGTTCGAATTTTGTAGTATGGCAGACTTAGTACTCAGGCATACATTTAGCCCCTTGTTGTGGATAGCTCACGGCAACCATAGGGTATCTCAAGCGTCGAAGGAGATAAGCATTTACTTATTTCGTTTTTCATAACTCGGTCAGTAATCAAATTATATTGTAATTGATTTTTTTCCCTAATTTAGAGTAAAGATATTTTAACGGTGAGACACTATCGCCACAAATGCGAGTATCACAAGGACTATGCACCGTTATTAATTCGAATGGGCTTATATCAGCTCGCGACAATGCCTGATATCGCCCTCGATGTGGCCCTCATTCATGCACTTGTCGAGCGGTGGCGTCCGGAGACGCACACCTTTCATCTTCCTTTCGGAGAGATGACAGGTATTAACTAATTCAAATAAATTTGTTTTTTAGTTTCTTACTGACATGCAAAAATAAATTACAGTAACGTTGGAGGATGTGAGTTGTTTGTGGGGTTTGCCTATTTCGGGGGATCCTGTAACGGGAACTACAGACACGGCGAGGATTCATGGCCGACTGTATGAGCTGCTAGGCATCCAAGATAATGAAATAAAGGAGTTCATGAAAAAGCTGGGAAAGGATGACAGAACGTCAGACATGCTTTTGGCAAAAAAAGAGCTCCGTGAGCGCTTTAGAAGACTGCCCACGGGTGCGAGCGAGCTAGAAAAGAGATGGTTAGTATTTTTTCTATTTAAAACTCTATTCGTATTTTGCATTTTCAATAATGTACTCACATTTTAATATTTGGTGGTCAGGTATGTCCGTGCATTTATCCTTGACATGTTAGGGAATACCATGTTTGCCGACTATAGCGGGGACGGGATACCGTTGTGGTATCTCAACATGGTGGATAATTTGGACGAGCCGAGAAATTACAATTGGGGCGGAGCTGTTCTCGCATATTTATACCGAAATCTATGCCTCGCATGCAGTCCTAGCTGCCATTCTATGCATGGTCCCACGATGCTTCTGCAGCACTGGTCGTGGAGCCGATTTCAAGTTCACCGGCCGTTATTTCCGAGTACTCAGCCGACATGGGGCGCCGAAACAGAAGATACTTGCCCAGCTTATGGTGAGCTATGAAAAGGCCCACATGATTGGGAGAACTCGCCGCATTCGAGACCCATCGGTCCAAGTATCCCCCGCAACCAGATTCAGCTATTGACGGATAACATGGTGTAGTGGTAGCCGTACGCGCATGTTTACCACAAACTTTCGAGAAGAACTCGGGCGGACCAGGTATATTGTAATAAAGTCGCATACTTTTTACTATTTATGTTATCATAATTATAAATTCTACATAACATTTCAACTACAAATTTTTCAGCCATACTACTTGTACCGCGGTCCTCTTATTTTTTATTGGATTGTGGAGCATCACAATCCTGATCGCTGCATGCGACAATTTGGAAAATGGTAAGAAATCGAGCCACCGGCTCCCCCCCTGGATAGGGACGACCATGAAGAGCTACACAAGTAATATTCGTATTATTTATTTGGTTTATTTGTTTTTGTGTACTTATGTACTTATTTATTTTACTAATATTGTAAACAGGTTGAAATGGGGCTCAAAGAAGAATGCGAACTGGGCGGAAGTGCACCGCCGACATGTGAACCATGCGACACAATATGCACAGCATGTGTACGAAGTAGGACCTCCGTGGGATCCGAATGATATTTTAAGATATCGAACATGGTACCAGAAGAATGGCATGGCATCTGTCTTCTTGTTTGGCCAGCACGTGTTTGGAATGGATCGCAATATTCCGGTTCCTAGAGACGAGCATTCGAAGTCCGGATACATTCCCAGCGGATCGACATTTGTTCGAAATGTAAACATTTCTAACTCTGGAATTTATAAAACATTTAATACATATCATTTCTTATATTTTGATCATGTGTACAGGCATTGCGTGGGATTGGAGAGTTGGCACATGGCACAAAAACATTCTTCACCAAGGGTCTCCGTGCAATTGGCAAGGGGAAAATGAGGCTAGGTATGTGCCTTTGCAGTGATAATGGTTACGGAGACCGTGCGCGTGCCATGTTGGATGAGTCGGGGGTCCCACCTAATTGGGAAGACATTTCATCCACCGAGAGTGCGCCGCTGGGAACGGAGCCATACCCAGCGGCACCTGTATTCGAAGGCCCAGATCCAGTGCAGGGCTGGTTGTATGATGGCTCTCAATGGAGAAATTACATTTCGCCAGGACAGTTCGATCAGGTTACTCCACCAGCGCATGCAGACGCCGGACATGTATGAATTCAAATTACTAGAAGTTGATTTCAAATTTGATACCGCGATCATCGATGCAGACGCCGCGATCAGCGCATGCAGACGCCCAGATGCATACCACGATCATCGATGCATGAGACACCGCGATCATCGATGCATGAGACACCGCATTTGCAGGCGCAGGGGTTCGACATAGAGATTCCGGAGGGGTATGAATGGATAAATTCAATATTCGACACTGGAGCCAGACATGTATGTAGTACTTTAATTGAAGTAATTTTCTTTTTTAATATATAATGAACTAAATTAAAAAATGTGTTTCAAATGCAGATGTCTCAGGATCAGGCGAATGAAATGGAGCAAATGCATGTTGATCAAGCCACATTCGAATCCCTGCAGCAGTGGCAGGTTCATCCGACTCCAGGTGATGCCGGGGCGTCGTCTTCTTATCCACCTCCTCCAGTGGATCCCACTGACGGGCTGCGACGTTCACAGCGTGAGAGACATGACCCTTCTCGCTTCTCGCATTCTGAGTATCCGGACCACACTGTACATGCACAGCGTGGCCCGTAGGAGTTATATATTTTATGTTGTCATTTGTGTTTTATCTTTTGATATCTGTTTTACCTGTAGAAGTACTTGTATATTTTGATATGATTTGCTTTATCTGTAGGTATTAATTGCAACTGTTAACAATTTCATCAAAACCGTCTTCTATAACTTAACAATTCCATCTCAACCGTCTTCTAGAACTTAATAAATATGCTTCAAAAATAACAAAACGAAGAAAAACACATAGAATTAAAACATTCAGAACTATTAAACTAGATTTTCGACAACAGACTGAACAACATACTACTTCTTAGCACACATGTTAATTTCTACGACGCAGACTAAAATGTTGTCCGATGGTGCGCCAGGAGGTTGTACTTCTTCTTGCTGGGTGCTCTGCCACTGCTTGCGCCTGTCTTGCTGCCTCCTCTACATTGCAAGTGGATCATGTATTAAATTGTGAATTTAATTAAAACAAGCATTTATATTTGGTTGACCAATTGTACCTGCTGCATTCCGATCAATTGTCTCACGATGAGGCTGATGTCCGAGTCTCCGACCACGCATCCTGTCCATTTCCATCGGTATGCGGTCGTGCCTTCTCCTTCCTTTTTTGATCAGTCTCTTCTCAGGTATAATTTTTGGGCCGTTGTATATAGGCCATTCATTTTGGTTGCCTTTCGGTCCCCAATGTCCGCCCCATGTTTGTACCACTATTGACATACGGTACAAGGGGTTGATGTATAGATTTACATCATATCTCATTTCGCGGACAACCGCCATGAAATGAGAACATGGTATGCCGGTCAATTGAGGCTTCCGACATTCACATTCAACCTTGTTGTTGTCCGTGACAACAACCCTATAACCGAAATCCCTACGGGTATACTCAAGTCTCGGCTGATTACGCCTTGCTGGAAGTTTTTCACCCTTGACGAGAACCTCAAACAGCCCATGACCGCTGCGGACCACACCTGACCATGTTGCATTCTCATTTGAGCTTTGTTACATCGATCGAAAAACCATTTATTCAACTTATAGAACGTGTCCTCCACGACCGCTGCAACCGGTAATCGCCGGCTAATTTTGAACACGGCGTTCAGTGACTCTGATCTATTTGTTGTCATTATCCCCCATCGGTGACCTCCGTCCAATGTTTGATACAACTTCTCTGGACGTGGAAGCTCGTCTTCATCATTAGGGTTCCTCTTACCCACCTTGTTAAGGTAGTCGACAGCCTCCGGACAACCAATTTCGAAGTCTTGTAACATCTCCTGCAACCTCCTAGGTTTGCATTTTTTCACTCCAGCTATGAACCTGTCGCTAACCTCTCTCTTACGCCCCACGTGCTTGAAGAGGTTTCGGCAACATGCTGAGAACAATACCGATGCACACATTGATCGGTAGACTCATCCCATCCGAGAAGCGGATCCTGAAAAACGGCTTTAATTCCCAAATGTCTATCTGATATGACACAAAAAAAAACGATTATCTCCAATTACTTCCAACCTCAACCATCTTATAAAAAAACCCCAGTTGTCAGCGCTTTCTTTCTCCACAATTGCAAAAGCTAATGGAAGCAATTGGTTTTCGGCATCGTACATACATGCCATTAGCAGCCTACCTTGGTACCGTCCCGACATGAAACATGCATCGATACTAATCACTGGTCTCAGGAACGGTATCGCTGCAATACACGCTCCATATGCCCATGCCGCTCTATGGAAATGCCTCTCAGTTTCTTTGTCAGTCGGGGTCGAGGTCACACAATACTTAGTTCCTGGATTGTTTCTTTGGATGGTTTCCAATAGTGGAATATCAAGGTTGTACGAGCTCTCCCAACTCCCAAACAGATTTGCAATAGCAAGCTCAAGGCCTCTCCATAATTTGTTGTACTTGGGAGTTACCTTATCATATCTCTGCATGACGAGATCTCGGATATGATTTATAGAAGAGCACACATCCCTTCTAATGGTCTTATCAATCGCAAGGGCAACCATCTCTGCCGTAAGCTGACAATGATCAGTACGTGTTGCCGATACTGTGCACGTATGAGGAAGTGCTTGTTTGGTAATAATCCAAGATTCTGAAAGACCGTTCTGCTTCGCGCATACCTTAAATTTACAAAACTTATCTCTGCACACCACCTCGTAACGTCTAGGTTCGCTTCTAAGAACCTTGCACTCACAATTATTGTCGAGATGGAACTCATTGATTGCTATCCTTAGAGCCGTTTTCGACTGATAAACTACACCCTTAGCCAATGGATTATCGAATGTTTTTTTTGACCTGCCGAAAAAATCGACATCCGCAGGCCGTAAACCGGATATGTCATTGAAACTATCAACCGGATGTGTCATATTTTCCCGACCAGTTATCGGGTACTGTGCTTCACGGGACCGTGATTGTGGCTGGCTGAGCGATTCAATATCATCGTCGGAACCCGATGACTCACCTGAGAGCCTCTCATCTCCACTCTCCAAACTGTCAGAATCAATTGCATCCACAGGGGCATGCGAATAATCACGTAGCTGTCTACGGGCCCGACTGGTACTGGGTCGGGATGTGCTTGGTAGATCCACAGAGTTCCGACCGGTACTGGGTAGAGGTCTAACTGGTAGATCCACAGAGTTGCTACCGATACTGAGTCGAGGTCTCTGTACATCCATAGAGTGCCGACCGGTACTAAGTCGGGATCTAACTAGAATTGGGTCGGGATCCACATGATTATGACTGGTACTGGGTCGGGATCGAGGTTCAGGAATCTGACTGGTATAGTTCGGTTCCAATTCTACTGTTACGTATCGAAATTTTCAACAATAAAATAATTAGAATGTTTAAAAACATAATCGAAAATTCTATTGATAAACTAGGAATCAAAAAAAAAATCTAAAATAATGTTCCCAGACAAGTATATCTAATTTGACATTTAAAACACGTCCCTAGTTCGCTAAAAGAATAGAAACTGCGTTGGAAACACGAAATCCTGACACTCAGCAGGTTCAGTGCGTCCGCACTAGTGGTGAGTGCGGGTGGTCCATCCGCACTGGCACCTTGTTCCTTTAACTCGTTTTCTGAATTTCTGTGAGTGTGGGTGAACCACCCACACTGGATATCAGTGCGTCCGCACTCATGAGTCTCTTATGCTATGATTTTTCTTCAAAACGACTTCTAAGTAGTGAGTGCGGGTGGTTGACCCGCACTGGAGGAGAATGCGGACGCATTAGGCTCGGACTTTTCTTGACAAGTGAAACTTTGACGAAAAATTTGACTAAGTACTGAGTGCGTCCGCACTCAGATCCAGTGCGGGTGAAGGACCCACACTGGATGTATTGAGAGTTGATGAAAATTTGCCTAAGTACTGACTGCGTCCGCACTCAGATCCAGTGCGGGTGAACGACCCGCACTGGATGCGTTGAGGGTTTATTTTATGAAATTTCGGTGTCTCTCTCTCTCACTCCCTCATTTCGCCCCTTCCCTGTTCTTGTGAGGTCCGCCCAAAGAAAGAAAAGAAGAGAGAAAAAGGAGCTCCAATCCCTCCAAGTCGCTCAAAAGTCCGAGAAATCAAAGTTGGAACCGAGAAATTGGCCGTAGATCTCTTCTAACCCTCCTATTCGGTATTTCCTTCTCTTCCCTTTTCTCTCCAAAATCTCAGATTTCTCGATGGTTTGGATTTTCGTTTTTAACCCGAGATTTGTGCTTAAATTGCTGGTAGTCTATCTCCTTTGACCTCCTTGCTGATTATTTGTCGATTCTTTTCTCGAATCCCTCTCAATTTTGGATTTCCTTTTTCTAGGGTTTTTGGGTACCAAATCAGAAATTTGAGAAAATGTCGTTGATTGATTAGGCTAGTCCGACCGAATAGATTCGTAATCGGTAAACCTCTCCCTCAACCTTGACAAGTAGCGATTAATTTGAACTTCGACCAAATTAGGGTTTAAGAATAAGTGCTTTGAACAAAGATTAAATCAAGTATGTATGTTGGTATAGGAGTAGGCTCGGGTGAGCAAGAGTTTGCGGGACCTTTCGAGACGTCCGAACCATAAGTGCGAAATACGCTCTTCGTAATCAGGTGCGGGGTTCTTGGACTTGTTTGATGTTTCATTTTCAGGAATTAAATTGTTTTTCGATTGTCATGTTGTATGTTGATTGCTGCATAATTTGAAATTGTGTGATCATGTGCATAACTCAATTAAACCAAAACTGAATTGTTATGAGATGGTTGATTTGCATATTCGTACGGTTGTCAATTGATGTGTTCTATTTATTATTCTATTGTGAATGAATCTGCCAGGCTGACCCGTAGAGATAGCTGGATAAGGTGACGGTGACCTATCCGTTGACCTGTTTCTGAATTTGCCAGGCTGACCTGTAGAGGTAGCTGGATAAGGTGACGGTGACCTATCCGTTGACCTGTTTCTGAATTTGCCAGGCTGACCCGTAGAGGTAGCTGGATAAGGTGACGGTGACCTATCCGTTGACCTGTTTCTGAATTTGCCAGGCTGACCCGTAGAGGTAGCTGGATAAGGTGACGGTGACCTATCCGTTGACCTGTGTAATGAATTTGCCAGGCTGACCTGTTTAGGTAGCTGGATAAGGTGACGGTGACCTATCTGTTGACCTGTAAAATGAATTTGCCAGACTTTGACCCTATTTGAATGAAATTACAAAGTAGAGCCAGATGGCTGACTTTGATTCCGTGTAGATGCATTTGTAAAGCCGAGCTGTATAGCTGACTTGGAACCAGACTTTAGTAAATGGTTAAGCCAAAGCACTGTAGATGGGTGTCAGATAAAGGGTCCAGCTCGGTGGGACATCTGTAGGTGCCAGTAACCCTACAGATGAGGGTTTGACAAAGGGTCCAGCTCGATTGAACATCTGTTGGTGCTACCAGTCATAATAAAATGAGTTAGGCCAAATGCGTGTTTGTTTGAACTTCATCTTGGAAATTCCGTAAGTTGTATTTTATTCAATTATTGTTGTCAAGCATGTGCATTCATTTATATATTGTGTTAGAACTGTTAATGCAATTTTGTATGGATTTCATTTTTGGATATGAATTCTGATTGCAAGTCCAATAACTTGATTGTGGCAAATTCGCACTGAGAATTTATTCTCACCCCCACCCTTCGGGTAATTTTTACAGGTTCAGGTGCGACTGATTCTGGGGAGGCACGCGAGTAGTAGGCCTTTGGTAGGGTGCCCCGATATGACCCTAGATATAGATATATTTTGTTGTATAGTTCTAGGTTAGGCCTGATGGTTGGTATCCGGATGAGATACTTTTGTTGTATTATACTCTGACCAGACTGTGTGCCCTGATTGTATCTAGAAACTTGTGTTATATCAATTGTTGTGTATTTTCTGAGTGAAATATTAATTGCCTGGTAAACATACACGGTGTTGTATGTTTACGGCGGGGGACTGTCGCGACCCTTGGCCGCGGGGTGTGACATCTACATACAACTCCAGAACCGGTAACCTTTGTGCAAAAGACCACACAATTTCTAAAACTATTTCGAACGATTGTTGGTCCATTACCGGTACTAATTGATGGTCACGTTCCCCATCGGTAGACATATTAAACCTGGCTTGGATTTCCAGATTTGCTTGACTAGCATTATACCCAACAAATTTATAAATCTCATTCCGAAGATAATCAAAGCTGTGGTTCACGGTTAGCGATAATGAGTATTTAGCTCGGTTACTGTAAAAGACCCCGTCATTATTGTATTTGATTTCTCCTGCACTAAATATCTTCACATAAATAGTTGTCATTTTCAGTTTCGATTGGTCTGGCAATTTAAAAATAACAACATATAAGTAATTAAAAATTGTCCGGACCTCTAAAAATTATTCTATAACCATTTTATAATTTTCTAAATTATTCAAGACCATTTCCGATATTCCTAAATTATTCTACATCATTTTGTAATTTTTTAAATTAATAGGGCAATATTCTAAACTATTTTGGAATATTCTAAAAAATTCTAAACTATTTGGACAATTTTATAAAAAATAAAAATGTATTTGGAATGAACTATTTAATTATAATACAAATTAAAATTAAAATAAAAAATAACCTGAATCGAAGATCGGATCAATCAGACAGTCAGAGCTCCGGAAGGGATCCAAAAATGAAAGAGTTTCCTAAAACAATTCTAAATCATTTTAAAATTTTCTAGACCATTTTGATAATTTTTAAATTATTCTACACCATTTTGAAATTTTTTAAATTAATTTAGCAATATTCTACACAATTTTGGAATTTTAAAAATTATTCTGAACCATTTTGAAATATTCTAAACAATTCTAAATTATTTGGACAATATTCTAAAAAATAATAAATTATTTGGAATGAACTAATTAATTATAATACAAATTAAAATTAAAATAAAAAAATAACCTGAATCGAAAATCGGATCAATCAGACAGTCAGATCTCCGGAAGGGATCCAAAAATGAAAGAGGTTCCTAAAACAATTCGAAATCATTTTAAAATTTTCTAAATTTTTCTATACCATTTTGATAATTTCTAAATTATTCTACATTATTTTGAAATTTTCTAAATTAATTTAAATAATTAACAAAAAAAAATTAATTTAAATGATTTAAAATAATTTAAAATAATTTAAATAACTTACTGTGAGAGAGCGCGACAGACTGAAGCAGAAGCAGAAGTGCTGAGTGAAAGCGAGAACTCCGCGGTTCTTATAATCAAATTGAGTGCGATCACGGAAAATTTTTTTCCGGAAATAGAGACCGGAATTTTTTTTTCCGTATTTAGAGGTTAAATCCGGAAAAAAAATTTCCGGAATTGGAGATTAAATACGGAAAAAAAATTTCCGGGATTGGAGCTTAAATCCGGAAAAAAAAAATTCCTGTTTGGGTATATTTCAAATTTTCAAGGCAACATGGGTATTTTTTGAAATTTCAATTATTTTTTGGATATAAATAAAAAATTCGGAAATGTACACGTCCTTTGAGAGCATCCATGTCGAGTGGAAAAGTTTTATTTCATGGTTTTTACCAGATTTGGTATGTTTTGATAGCGTTTCTATTTTATGCATTATAATATGCAGGCCTTTCCATGACACGTCATGCTTGACTTTTTGTTCTTATTTTCTTGATTAACCAACGGTTAGGAGTAGGCCAGGAATCTGCTTAGAGTAAAAGTAGCTAGGCTGTGAAACACAAACACTCTTTCTCCTCTTTCTTTTCTTTGCTTTTGTCAACTAGTGATAATTTTTTATTTTTTAGTGGATACTAATTCGGGATATTTTTTTTTTGTTTAAAACAAATAAACAATAAAAGGGAAATTGACGGAGAAAATTCTCTATTCTATGCCTCGCATGGAGGAAACGGGAATGAGATTTACGGGAATGAACGGGCAAATTTCAGGTCCGGATATACACTTATCTTTTTTCTTTTAATTTTATTTTTATGTCATACATTTCAAACACCACTAAATAATACGAGTAGAACTAGGGTGTTCTTAATCTCACCAAGTTTCTTTGTGAGCTTAATTCAAAAACCTATCGGATTGGATTCAAACAACAGATTCAAACGGTTAAAAACCAATCTAGTTCACAAGTGATGCGTTTACATTTCAAAATTATTTCAAATTTTCATGTAATTTAAGGAGTAAAAGTAGGTTGTGAAACACTCACCTTCTCCTCTTTCTCCAGCTCTTTCTTCTGTTTGCTTTTGTCAACTGGTGATAATTTTTTATTTTTTAGCTAGTGGATACTAATTGGGGATATTTCCTTTTTTGTTTAAAACAAATAAACAATAAAAGGGAAATTGACGGGGAAAATTCTCTATCCTACGCCTCGCATGGAGGAAACGGAAATGGGATTTACGAGAATGAACTAGCAAATTTCAGGCCCGGATATACACTTATCTTTTTTCTTTTAATTTTATTTTTATGTCATACATGTTTCTTTGTGAGCTTAACTCAAAAACCTATCGGATTGGATTCAAACAACGGATCCAAACTGTTAAAACCAATCTAGTTCACAAGTGATGCATTTAAATTTCAAAATTATAAATTTTTAATTAATTTAGTATAAAGTCAAGCGGTCAAAAAATAATGAAAAAAGATCGCATTGAAATTAACTTATAAACCATCCTTTTATAAAACCTAATCTGTACACTGTGTTGATAAGACCTGATCTTTAAGACAAGTGTATATCCGTTGGATTCAATGAACGATTGAGATTAAGTCAGGCAAAATATGAGATATCTCAGTGGATATGGATACCATAAAAAGATAAAGGCATGAGCCGACCTAATATGAGATATCTTTTTAAAAGGATTGTAAGAAAAAGGCAGCTGGTTGCTAGAAAAAAAATTTCTTTTTTTTTAAGGGGAGTTCCGTGCTTACATGGGAGGGAGCACACATGTTCTTACAAATTTTAAAAGGATTGTAAGAAAAAGGCAAAAGGATTGTAAGAAAAAGGCAGCTGGTTCATTGAATCCAACAGATAAATTTGTATTGCAAGAAAGAGAGCTGACATGGACATTCTGTAGGCCTTACAGCTGGTTCCCTTTTTTCCTTTTTTTTAATTGTCTGCTAATGTACGTAACTCAATCGTGCCTGATTTGATTAATTTCTTGATTGATATGCATTGGTCAAGTTTTCATGCCTGATTTGATTATTAGCTTATGTTATCTCTCTTTTGCTTCTTTTGTTATTTATTTACTCATGTACATTGGTCAAGTTTTCATGCCTGATTTGATTAATTTCTTGATTGGTATGCATGATATTAAAATATGCCTGACTTGATTAATTAATATACAATCAGTATCGATAGATTTATATCCAACAAAAAATATTTTGCCAAATTTTTTTTTCTTTAAATAGATACTTGTGGAGTTGGGTAAAATAAACGTATATATTGATAGATTTTCAATAATATAATAGAATATTTTATTTTTGTAATATATTTAAAAATCTTAAAAGTATGATGAAATATATAAATAACGAATATGCATGATCAAATATTTATTTAATTTATTAATTTAACTTTTAAAGAAAGAAAAATATATAATAATGTATGAGAGTGAAGGAATATTCTTATTTTCTTAAAAAAAACTTTTAAGGAAATAAAATCCTATAATGATGAATGAGAGAGATACAATTTTTAAAGGAAATAGTTAATAAAGGATAAATTTGTCTATATATTAAAATTTAGATAGTGTTGTGTTAATGAAAAGAGTAGTAGTGTTGATATGATGACCCCTCCTAGTCCTGAAGCGCTGGAGGCGTAAAGCGAATTTCCCGGTCAATTTCCCTTTTTGTTTAAAAAATATATTCGAGGAAAAGTTACCGCGTGCGAAGTGGGAACTGATCACGTTTTTCTTCATCTTCTTCATTTATTTTATTTTTTTAAAACTATCACAGAAGCATATGCATCTTCTTCAATTATATACTCTCATGAAAAGCCCTTAGGTGACCGGCCGGATCCCTCCTTCTACAATTACTTGTATTTACATATAAAATTTATTAATTTTTCAATTAATTTAGTATAAAATTGAGTGGTCAAAAAAATAAGATTTATAAATTAATTTTTTTATCATTTTCTTACCGCTTGACTTTATACAAAATTAATTCTAAAATTTGTAAATATTGTATGATCAACAAGCTCCGGATAGGCCTATTTGATGTCCCTTGTAAAATTGGGTGCTGAGATAAAAAGAGTAAATAATAGCATTTGTAAATATTTTGAAATAACATATTCAAAATATCTTGAAATAACATATTTAGAGCTCAGTGCATGTAATTAAAGTATATGACATAACAAATATAAAATATAAAATTGAAAGAAAAAGATTGTGAATATCCATTAGTTTCCTTTTGGAATAAATGGACCGGACCCGGCATCTATGCTCTTAGAACATCTGCGTTGGTAATTTCATTTTAATTTCAAATTTTAGGTGGTAATTTCATTTCTTAAACATCTCACATAATATATCATTATAATATAAATTAAAATCTTTTCTAAAATATTAAGGTGAGATAATTTTATAAAGTAAAATATTGGAGATGGTGATTTCATTCTATGGTTCCAAAAATTCATAAATAAAATATTAATACCAATTTGTTTCAATCAGCGAAGAGAGCAATAAATTTCAATGATCCGTGCAGAAAGGTAGATATATGGTTGACAAAGATTAAGAAAAGAATTAATTAGCTTAAAAAATTTATAGGCAAAAGGTGAACGTGACATTTGATTTCAATGATCTGTGCGAAAAGAACAATAAATTTCATTCAAGTTAAAAAAATACTACAAATGATTGTATTTTCATAGTTATTAATATATGTTTTTAAATTAAATAATTAAAAAGAAATGGTATTATTATTTTATTGGGTATAAATACGGGTATCAGGTCGGATTTGGTATTATTAAATCAAACTCATATTCTATCAATTACAGTATCAGTTCCGGTTCGGATTTGAATCAAATATTAAATTATTAATTTTGTAATCATACCCATAATTTAACCGTTATATTCCGGTTCTATTAATTTTATTCCGGTTCATGAGATCTGGTTCCAAATCAGATTCGGGTAAACAGGTCAACAGGTAAAAGTAGAATGTCGGTTGGAAATTAACTTTATTACACGTACCCTCATTTGCTGCTGATAATCCCATGTAAACAAGTTATCTCTCTGGGAAGTGGGAACTTACCTGATTGTGCAATTTTCTAATAAAGTGTAATTAAATACTAGAAGCCCAACCAAGCTTATAATACTGCATTTTTTTATTTCTCCAGAGTTGCATGTGCATTAAGCAATGTTGTGAGTCTGACATTATTTTGATCTGATTATCAGAACTCTAAAGAATTCTAATTGTCTTTTTGATAAGTTGAAAAGGAACTCTTATTGTCTTTCTTTGAGGAATCATGACAGCAACTGCCAGTTTATATTATAAATAACTCTTATTGTCAACACTAGCTAGCTCTACTAATAGCACACTCTAAAGAATTCTTATTGTCTTTTTAGAATGAAATCCTCTCTACTAATAGCTCTACTAACAGCTCTACTAATAGCACACTCTTGTTGCTGAACAGCGCTCCATAGAGAATTTAATTATACTAATTAATGATACAAAATTTATATTATACTTAAAAGATAGAAATATATTTATAATTTCAACGTAACAAATATAAAATTTAATAATATTCAATTTAATTTTTAAAGTATATGATATAAAATTGAAAGAAAAAAGATTATGAATATTCAATATTAGTTTCCTTATGGATTAAATGGACCGGACCCGTCATCTATGCTCTTAGAACATCTGCGTTGGTGATTTCATTTTAATTTCAAATTTTAGGTGGTAATTATTCCATTGGCAATTTCATGGATGCATGATCATTTCATAAATAAAAAAGTATGTTTTAAAAGGGAATCGCTTTCAAAATGTCATGCTTGCAAAAATGTTAATTTTTATTCATTCATTCATCCATCTTAGAAATTAATTTCTGAAATATATTTTATTTTTGGTCTTATTTCGTGAATAATGCACGTAGATGTTCCAAGCTTAATTGCCTCAACTCAAAACTGTGTGCGGAGAGGCAATTTGCCGCCGTTCCATTTCCTTGTTTTAGTTTTATTTAAAAAAAAAAAAAATTGAAAGAGGGGAAAATCGCTGGGAATTAACTTGCCAATTTCCAGACAAGGAGAGAATCAGAGGGGAATGTCTAGGGGTGCTATCGGGTCAGGTCGGAAATTAACTTGCCAATTTCCAATGAGGGTTAGAGGGGATACCTGTACCGTATAGAGCAATGTTGTGAGTCGTACAGTATAATTAATTTGTGGCATGGCTTTTTGTCACAACTCTAAAGAATTCTTAGTCTATTTTAGTTGAAAAAGAACTCTTATTGTCAACAGTGTAGCACTCAATTCATATCCTCTGCATTAACTCAGAGAATCTTTTTCTCTCTCGTCCTATATATATGTGCATGCACAGGGGCATACTCTCCATGTTTCTTGTTCACCCTTTTCATTTGTTAGAAATCCTAGATAGATATAGAGAGAGAGAGAGAGAAGTAGAGATTGGAGATGGATCCCAATGAAAACGACCATCGCCAGCTCACCCCTGGTGACCGCAACCGCGCCCCTCATATCTCACCTCCTGTCATCGGAGGCCAGACCACGCTTCTGACGTCAGTTCCATTCTTCTCTTCTCTTCTCTTCTTTTGAAAATCCTGGCAGAGGCTGCCTAGGGCTCTTCTCTTCTCTTCTCTTCTCTTCTCTCTCTCTCTCTCTCTCTCTTAATAGTATTAGGAAAAGAATGAGGCTACCAAGCTCTCTGTTTTTTTTTTTTTTTGAAAATCCTTGGTAGTGACTACCAAGCTATCTCTCTCTCTCTCTCTCTCTCTCTCTCTCTTAATAGTATTAGGAAAAGAATGAGGCTACGGTAATATAAATAACATGTTACTTTTTCTGTTTACTAGGAATCACGGTTTGCGCACTAATCGTGGAATGTCTCACTACAATTTACTTCCTCCAAGGTGAGCTATTATTTACTCTTTATCTCAAGTCTCAACACCCAATTTTACAAGAAACACATTTTCCTTTTTGCTTTTGTCTCTTGTAAGTAATTATGGATTTCAATTTTCTCTTAAAGGCTGCTGCCAGATCAAAGCATCCCAGCTCCATACCGGCTACGGTACATCAACATGGTCAATAACCCCACCTACACAACCAAACCAGTGAGAGACAATAATGGAGACCCGATAAGAGTAGAAATGTACGACTCTAACAATCGATCAAGAGTATCTCCTGACTGTTTTCTCTCTTCTGCCAAAGTCAGAATCATTGTGCTTGATGCTGATTTTTGGAAAAACAAAGGAGTAAATTGGAGCAGAAGTGAGTTTGTTCAGAACGTGTTAAAGGGAAGGGAAGGAAAGGACCCTATTTTGATCGGTCGTAGTCGTACTATTCAGCTTGAAAATGGGGTTGGTACTTTTGAAAATATTGTTTTTAATGATAATTCAAGGTGGACGAAGTGTGGATTTCGGCTAGGTGTTATGGTTGAGGGTGATGGAGAAGAAGGTTATTTGAATGGGGAAAGAGTTCAAGAGGGTGTGAGCGAACCTTTTCAAGTAAGAGACCGGCGAACGGAAGGTAAAGAATTATTTTCATTGTGTATTATTGATCATTATTGATGATAGTGTAGTTGGTAACTGGCATGGTACTAGTAAGAGATGTTCCAAGTATCTTAGTCTATGCTCCTAGCATGTTTTACCAGTACCAGCATGTAAAGTCCAATTTGCATTTGACGACTAAAAATCATGAACATACTTACATACTACATATGTGTTTAGTTGGTATATGTTGATACTGAAGGGTAAATTAAATCCTTGTATTTTTTATACTTGCTGATTTGATGCTGTTTATATATTCTGTAGCATCTAGAAAACCAGACATACTAAAGCTGACACACGGCGTGAAAAGTATCAAGAAAATTGGAAAAGTTCGTGCTTCTCTCCTTGAAAAGAAAAATATCAACACAGTGGAGGACTTCCTCAACTTGTATTGCAATGATGAAGCTGCACCTCGCGAGGTTAGACTAATGGTGGTGCAATTTCAGTGCCCTCTTAAAAGTACTTATATTGCATAGGTACAATAAGGTGAACGAGTTATACTAGTCCATATTTGTTCCAGGCCTGATTGATATTGGTAGTGGTAGTGAAAGGTACATGCTGATGCAGATCTGGTGTCTACCGCAATGTACTGGTACTAAAACCAGCATTTAAGATTGTGATCATTCTTTTTTCGTATTTGTTTGTTAATAAATATTGCTTTGTGATTTCATGGATGGTAATACTCATTTTCATCTCTTTCCTCTTTCATTTTTTGTAGATACTTGGTATTAAGTCAGAATCTGACCAAGGCTGGAAGTCTATGGTTGAGCATGTGATGCAGTGTGCCGATGAATATCACGCAAAATGCAATGTCGTGAACAGCAGTAGTCAGCCTTGCCAGGTGCATTCATTATATCTTTATTTCATTTGCCAGATTTTACAATCGTTTCTGGCCGATTATATCCTGATTTTAATAATATTTATTCTTTACAAAGTGTTTTGTTCGGTTTATAATTTCAATGTATTGTTTACAAGTTGAGTTCACATTTTGAATCTAAATACAAACCATTTTTTTTATTTTGAATATCCAATTAAGAACAACATAAATGTAATATTTTTGTTTATTCTTTTAGCATGCGAATGTAGAGAGCAGAAATGTACTGTGCACAGATGTGTACCAACAAATTAAAATTTTCTTTTGTTAACTCAGAATTGTATGATTAAACCTCATGTCTAAATAATTGTTGTCTTTTGAATTTCAGGCTTCAGTTCTTTCAATGTGGAATCAGCTGGATCATGCATTATTAGAACCATTCTCAAGTGATTCACTTTTCAATGAGAATGGGGACTCCATGCAACCTACTAATGGTGATGGTAAGTACTTCACTTTCATCTCTTCATCTAGAATAAACTGATTATTCTACAGGATTGTCTCAAATTTGTAATATGCTGATTGCCCATATGCCTATTAGAAAATAAAATTTGTGAGTGCCTCTTGCAGGATTCCCTCTACCATTTGGCCCGTTCTTAAGTGGCAGTGGCAATTATGGTGGCAGTGGCGGCCGTGGTAGTTACGATGGCGGCGGCAATGACAATTACTGTGGCGGTGGAAGCGGCAGTGGCAATGGCAATTACGGTGGCGGTGGCGGTGGCGGTGGCGGTGGCGGTGATAATTAATTATGGTTACAATTATGGTTTGGAAGATCTTTCACCAGAAGAATAATATATATATATATATATATATATATATATTTATATATATATATATATATCTATATATATATCTTTGTAAGTTGATAGCTTTCAGGCCCGTAAGCAGAAGTGTCATAGAGAGATATGTTGGATTTAGAGACGTCTAATTACAATAATAAAGTTGGACATGCGTGCATTATGATTATGATATCAAATACTGTCACAAGATTACATTTATGTAATGATTAAAATATGCCAAATAATGTGATTAATTAAGCCATGGCATTATACGTATTTATATATAAGGTTTTGGATACGAATACATATAGAACAATGTTAATCAATATAATTGTTAATGGACCGATTATAGTTGATTAAAATAATAGCAGTAATAAATATAGGCTAAATAAGGAAATCAGAATTTATTCTGATTTAATTCGGTTTTTCTGGAGGTTCCTGATTTTTCAGATCCTTGAAATTCGAAATCAAGATTTTTTGGCAAACTTGTTTTCCAAGTATTAGCCAATTTTCGGCTGCCCTAGGATTAGGGTTTTGCACTGCTATAAAAGGGCTGAGTCTCCAAGGCTTGCAATTAATTCATGACAATTGTCTGCTCCATTGAAGACAAGATACTCTGTCATAATATTTAGGGTAGCCAGAGAAAAGGATTGCAAGTTCTTGGAAGGACTCGAGAGCCAACAACTCAAGTCAAGACCAGGAGCGTATCAACCCAGAGCCTTGGAAGCTGTCTGATTGATAGCATACGGAGGCCTTTGAAGATGTCAAGTAAGTTCCGCTGTGCATTAAGTTTAATTTCTTACAAAGGAGTAGATCTTGGTTAGGGTTTAAAGTAATTAGGAAAACCCACAAAGTAAAAACCAACAAGTGGTATCAGAGCACCCTTATGTAAGAATTGCAGTTTAATTCGGTTTTAATTGCTTTCTATTTTTCATATCGAATTTAATTGTTGCAAAAGGAATTGTTAAAATTTTGCTTTAATCGTTTTTTTCCATGCGGTTTTGAATTAAAATCTTGAATTTGAACCCATCCTTGCGCTTCGTGCGATCTTGGAGAAGTTTTTATTTAAAATTTTAATTTTCAAAATAAGAAAGGATTAATTATGCAACAATTTAAGGTTTTAAATTCGAATTAGAGAAAGTAATTTAGGTTTGAATTTTCAGATCTGGTCATAAACAATTGATTTGAGGTAGTTATCTTAAAACGGGCATAACTTTTGACTCGTAACTCCGATTTGGACGTATGACCACAATTCGGAAACCTTGAAAAAGGATCTAGCCTAAAAATGCTGTTTAAGCCCTCAAAATGGCTGTTTTAGATTTTTTGACCCTTAAAAATTTCGGTTTTCCCTCAATTCCATATCTGAAAATTTATTAATTGCTATAATTACTATAATTACTATATGTTATGAGTAATTATTAATTGTGAGTAATGGTAAGTGATTGTAGTTTAGGTTATAATAATTATAATTGCTATAATTGCTATAATTGCTATAATTACTATAATTACTATATATTGTGCTATATTTAGCCTAATTATTAGATTTTAGATATTATTTAAAATTGGTATTAACACCAATTAAAGGGTATAATACTAAATTCTGAATTTGATCACAATTAATGCTAATTCTGGCATAAAATTATTTAGTATTTTCTAAAATAAATAAATTATTGAAGCATTTCTAAAAGGAAATCATTGTAGAAATTGCTAAAGTTTTACTAAAACCTAATATTTATTTTTGATGAATATAGTTAACATATGAAAATTAGTTTATTCTAAAACTCCCATTAGTTACTATATTCTATTTAGGACGAGTAGTCATTTTAGGATACGTCCTAGAATAGGTTTTAGGCATAGTTTTAGGATCTATTTAAAGGCAATTGGGATTTACATGTGTCATTTTGTACAAGTTGAGCACTGATTGTTCGCAAACGGACCTCTCTGTGCGAGACAAGTGCAGGGTGACACATGACAAGTTTAAAATGGCGTGCTAGAAATGAATGTGAGTGTTAGCTTTCCTAAAGGAGGGTTAGCGCTTGCTGAAATCGTTTAGTGCATAAGGGTAGTGTATAAAAATAAGTTGCAACACACATGGACTAGCGATGTCTAGAAAAGCATCGGGGCCGTCCAGTAAAGCTTAGCCTTGGGGAAGGGTTTTGGAAAATAGGAGGTCTATTCGGGTTATATCCGCGGATCCGTATCCTCTGCATTAACTCAAAAGGGAATCTTTTGAGTTAATGAATTTCAACCGTCTAATTTTAAACGGAGCCAATCCGGCTCATGTCTATAACATAAGGGGCCCCTTAATATTAGTGCAGATTTAGTTCGCACAAATCTTAAAACAGATTGAACAGTCGAGATTCATTAATTCAAAAGATTCTCTTTTGAGTTAAGTTAATGCAGAGGATATGAATTCTTATATCCGCGTGGTCTGTACTGGTAGCCCTTACCGGGTCTAGGGTGGGAAGAACGCGGACCCGATTTAGGTTGAGTGAAGAGAGCAGACAGGTTCTGGAGAGAGGGAAGAGAGAGATTACCACCAAGTTGAGAGAGGAGAAGTGATTCGTGAATCGTGATTGAACAGCATCGCCTGAAGATCGACGAAATTGAGATTCTCCTTGGCATTAGCTGCAGCAACCACTGAATTGAACTCAGAACCAAGGCCGTTGAGAATTTGAATCAACAAATCATCATCACTCACCGGAGATCCAATGAACGCTAGTTCATCAGCGATTGCACGCATGCGCTGACAGAAATCGGAGCAACTAGAGCCTCCCTTTGCGGTGTTCTGCAAGGAGCGGCGAAGCTATCTCCTGCGGTAGGATACGCACTCGGTAACGCAACACATAGATATCTCTACACAAGGATCGCAGAAAGATTTCGATTGTCCGAACTCACACCAGATCGCAGAAGATTTCAATTGCGCGCAACTTCACCGAAGTGCCAATGTCTCCGGATTGCAAATGTGCGAGTTCACCGCATCCAGTGAAGTCTTCTGCGATCCTTGTGTAGAGATATCCCATGTGTTGTGTTACCGAGTGCGTATCCTACCGCAGGAGATAGCTTTGCGATTCGAGCAGAACGTTCTGCACGAATTTCATGCCACAGTCGACCTAGGCCAATCTACCCGAATTTGACTTTCAAATTGCCCAAAGAATCTATCCGAGCCGTATTCTTCGGCCACAGCACGAATTTAAAATTCTTCGGCAATTAAAAGGTTCCGCGCATGAAATTAAAATTCGTGGCCACAGCGGCACAGCACGAATTTAATTTGAGCCTTAATTTAATGCATCTAATTACCGACTGTGGCGTCAAATTCGTGCAGAACGTTCTGCTCGAATCGCAAAGCTTTCTCCTGCGGTAGGATACGCACTCGGTTATGCAACACAGATCGCAGAAGATTTTGATTTATCTGAGGATACGCAGTCGCGAGCTTCTCACCAGATACGGCAGGAGTCAGGATTCCCTAAAATAATCCAATTTTTGATTTTAGATCTAGACCGTCAGAGTCGAATTGGTGAGTAGGGATTAGACTCTGACGGTCCGGATATAAACACAATAACTGAGTTACTTTAGCAGACCCGAACTCTCAGAGCTGAGGCCCTTTTACAATTAAAAAAAAGTAAAAAATGTTGTAAATTGAAGAAAAAAAAAAGTAAACCAGATATTAAAAATGCATAAAGATGGTTATCTTTTATTCATATGTTTTTCTTGTTTGTGTATAATACATGCTTACAATCCTCTATTTATAGATAGAAAATGTAAATAACAAGCTATCTAATTTAATTCAATTGATAAATGTGGGAAGATGAAACATATTTTCCAACTTCTCTTTGAAGCCTTTCGTGCATTCAATTATCTGTTGGTGTTTTGCTTTCTTAATTCTAGCCCCAATGTGTGGCTTAGCTGTGTTTTGAATTTCGGTACCAATAGTATTTCTGTTTTGGAGAATCAGTTCCTGTTAGGACCTTCCTATATGGGACTGAGTTATATTGCTAGGGATATCCTTTCTAATTTTCAGTGACACAAACTCTAGTTCGTATGTAACTTAAATTTTCTTGAATGAAAATGGGCTTCTGCCTTTTTATCAAAAAAAAAAAAAAAAAAAAAAATAGGCTTCGTTTGTAACCATCAGAGTCGGATCTAAACTTGAATTCGGGGAAAATATCTGCTGGAAACTTTAATTGAACCGTCAGGACTCGGAGCAAGCTATTCTTTTGGTTTGTGTCCCATATCTATTATATATATATATAATCCTCATAGGGTCGCTACAGTATATTCTACAGTAATTACTACAGTGACAAATAGTAAAAAAATTCTAAAAAATATAAAATTTGGTCTCCAAGCATATTTTATTATAAAGGTCATGTTAAGCGGTTTGGATTTGTTCAGACTTTGAAAATGCAAATAAAAGATTGGGTGCATTGGGAGCATAGAAATTTGGGTGCATTTAGAAAATCACAAATTAATGGATATGGTATACCGGTATAACTTTATACAGTAACAACTTGATTTTGTGATTTTGAATTCATTAATATAGCATTTTGTTTATAATCGGTATAAATTTATATATAGTTAGATGTTTATCTTAATAGTTAATTATCTTTTTTTTCGGTAATATTCTGATACAATCTTTTTACACTCATCTCGATAATAGCCGCCGAAGCAAAGCGAGGCTCACTTCTAGTAATAATAGGAATCCTTAATACAACTGGTTCCCAGAAAGTTTTTTTTCCATTTTTTTTAATTGTAAAAGGGCCTCAGCTCTAGTGTTTTGCAAATACCCCCACGGGTCAGACCCGTGCCCGTGCACGGGTTTTGCACGGGTTCACGGGTTAAACGGGTACGGGTTGAGAAGGGCCGGGTAAGGATTTTTTTAAAATTTACCCGTGATACCCGTACCGTTTCAAACCCGTACCCGCCCGTACCGACCTGTGGACCCGTATTACCCGTACCCGTACCCGCCTACCCGTACCC
This sequence comes from Carex kokanica, assembly GCA_025461125.1. NCBI lineage: Eukaryota > Viridiplantae > Streptophyta > Magnoliopsida > Poales > Cyperaceae > Carex > Carex kokanica. The sequence continues at coordinate 33,683 of JAJGRX010001301.1, forward strand.
GAACCCGAACCAGAACCCCTGTACTTTTTTTTTTGATTTTGAAATTCGAATTTGTTTTCCCCCCAAGTCCCCAGCCCCCCCGGACCCCTACCCCTCCAGCCCCCCCCCCCCCCCCCCCCTCCCACCCTCCCACCCGGACCCCTACCCCTTCCTCTTTTATGTTTTTTTTTTTTTTTTTTTTAGTTTTGTTTTAAAATTTCAAATTATACCCCCCCCTCAAACAAAACTCTTTAAATACACCCCCATCCCTCACAAATTTTCACATCCCAATCTCAATATTTTCATCTATCATTCTCTCAATCTCAATCTCAATATTTTCATTATTCTCAATTTTAATTTTGTTGTTAAAAAAATATATATTTGTAAATTTAATTCATTCTACGAATACGCAACGGAATTACGAAGGTATTGAAATTACGAAGTTCGTCACCTCCCGCAAAATTTTCCCGCGAGATTTAAAGGTTAGATTTATTTCATGTTAGATTAAATTTTGTTAAATTGAAATATAGAATGTTAAATTTATATTTTGTTTCAATTAGTTTAACTTAAATTAGTTTTTGTTAGATTTTGTATAGAATATTAGTATTAAAATTGAATGTTAGATTTTTTTTTTTTGTAGAGTAATTATATTTGTTTTTCCTAGAGTAATTTAAAATTTAAGCTATTAGATTTATTTTTGAATAGGTTAGATTTAATTTTTGAAATTCGGATTTATTTTTAATAGGTTAAATAAGTATGTTATATTTATTTTTTGAATATGTTAAGTAATTAGATTTATGTTTGAATAGGTTAGATTTAATTTTTGAAATTCGGATTTATTTTTAATAGGTTAAATAAGTATGTTAGATTTATTTTTTGAATATGTTAAGTTATTAGATTTATTTTTGAATAGGTTAGATTTTATTTTTGAAATTCGGATTTATTTTTAATAGGTTAAATAAGTATGTTATATTTATTTTTTGAATATGTTAAGTAATTAGATTTATTTTTGAATAGGTTAGATTTTATTTTTGAAATTCGGATTTATTTTTAATAGGTTAAATAAGTATGTTATATTTATTTTTTGAATATGTTAAGTAATTAGCATTTATTTTTTGAAATTCGGATTTATATTTTAAGTAATTGATTTAAGCAATATTGTTTTAAAATAATTCGTAACTTTGATTTTGATTTTAGTATCACAAAAATTATTGAGTTCAAATATGCAATCATGTTAAATGAATTTTGATTTGTATTTTATTGGTTTAAAAAGAAAACAAAAAAAAAACAGAAAAAAAAAAACAACAGCGGCCAGCGGAGCAGCCTAAAAAACAGAAAAAAAAAAACAGCAGACAAAAAAAAAAAAAAAAAAAAAACCCGCCCGGACCAGACCCGTTCTACCCGGACCTAAACCCGCTTACCCGTGACCCGTGTTGCCCGGGGGGTTTGAGAGGGGCCGGGTAGGATTTTTCAAAAAAATACCCGTGCTAACCCGTCCCGTGTCGCCCGTGACCCGTGTTGCCCGTGATCCGTCCCGGGTTTTGCCCGTGCCCGCCCGCCCGTGCCCGTTTGCAAAACACTACTCAGCTCCGAGAGTTCGGGTTTGCTAAAGTAACTCAATTTTTGTGTTTATATCTGGACCATCAGAGTCGACTCTAAGGGCCTGTTCGGCCCAAGGGAATGGGCACAGGAATAGGAATAATTGAACTGATTTTTTACTGTTCATGTGGAAAAAAAAAATTGGATGTGAGTGAATTTTTTTTTCCCACGTAAACAGTGAAAAATCCGAACGGGCCCTAACGGTCTAGATCTAAAATAACCGCCGCAGCGGGTCAATAGGTTAAAGACAAAACTAATTTGGCAAATTCTATAATGGACCGAAATGGCACGACAGACTCACTCAACTAATAATATAATAATATAACCGCCGCATCGGTAAAATAAAATGTTATTTGATCTGAGCGACGCTCCTCGGCTCCTAGCGTGGTATAACCGTATAAGAGATGTTCCGAGTATCTTAGTCTATGCTCCCAGCATTTATTACCGGTATCAGCATGTAAGGTAGTGGTTTTCAAAGTGGTTTGCAAAAATCCCATGTAAACAAGTTATCTCTGTGGGAAGTGGGAACTTCCCTGATTGTGCAATTTTCTAATAAAGTATAATTAAATACTAGAAGCCCAACCAAGCTGCTGATAAACAATGTTGTATGTGCATTAAGCAATATCTCGTTGTTTTCTCCAGAGTTGCATGTGCATTAATTAAGCAATGTTTTGAGCATAGAAGGCAAAATCGGCCGTTCCGGAGCGGGATCGGACGGTACCGATTCGATTTCAGGCCTAGTTACGCGGTTAGTGTAGATTTCGTCTAATTTCGGAGGTCAAATTCAAAAAATACTGTTACGCGGTTAGTGTAGATTTCAGGCCTATTTATTAAGTATTTTACAAAAAATAGTCAAATTCAGACCATTGAATTTTGTAAAATACTTAATAAATAGTAAAAAAATTCAAAAAAATGTAAAATTTGACCTCCAAGTACATTTTAATACGGAGATAATGTTGAACGGTCGGATCGACTGTTTGAACTTTGAAAATGAAAATATGTTCATTTTACAAATAGGTCCTTATGTCCATAGAAGAATTTGCCTTATTTTAAATATTATTGCAAACAAATCTGAAATTTTCAGTTAGAGACGATCTTTTAATATTTTTTTTCATATAAAATCAAGTAGGGTCAACTAAAGAAAACATATATGAAATTTTAGTAAGGTGTATCATGAATCTAGAAATAAATATAATCATTTGTACACATCTTACGTACTGACTATATATGAAAATGAATTTAAAACGAGTACCTATGATTGAAGAAATATATCTTTTAATTTATTATAGAAGGTGTTTTTCAAAATTGTCGAAACAAACAACAAAAACCGAATCTACATAATTAAAAATGTAAATTTGATTATAAATCTGTTGTTGAAAGAATAGGGTAAATAAAGTTCAATAACCGAAACTTAACTTTTATTATTAAAAATGATAATAGAAACAAAAGAAATTTAACATCTATTAAGAGAACAAAGTAAATGGCCGAATTATATTACATTCAAATAAATTGAGAAAAAGAAGCTTCAAATCATTAAACTACGTAGAAATTCTCAGTTTTTGATATAATTAAAGAAATTCTTATATATAAATTAAATTTCAGATTATAATATGACTAAAGAAATTCTCACCAACAGTCTAAATTTTCAGAGTTTAATTAAAGAAATTCTAATCATAAATTCCTCAATCTAAGAACAATAATTTATTGTAACTAATATATCTACTTATCGTATTCTAATCAATGTAAGGTATACACATAATTAGACTTTATTCCCTCTTTGATCACCAAATATAATAAGGAAAAATAAATAATTTCCAACATCACCGATAAATTTGAATTTCAAATTAATTAACTGTGTCGTGGCTACTAATTAATTTAACTATTGAATTGAAATTTAAAATAAGTCATACTTATATAAATTTTATATAGCGTTACATTATCTTCTTAAATTTGTTAAATTACTTCATGTCAATAATATTAAATAAATAAAAAAAATTGACGTGACAGAATGTTACAAAATTATCAAACAATCAACAACCACAAATAGAAAAAGCACAATGCAGTCTACGAATTAGAACACACTTTCGTATTTTGTTACAAATTGTTAGATTATTCATTGGGATTTGAATTTTCAAGTTCTTTTTTTTTCATATCGCTAAAAAAAAAGTACGAGTAGTGAGCATATTAATATTTACTATTAACTAAAAATTTTAAACTATCAATTTAAAACTGAATTTGTCTTCATAAAGTAATCAACATAAACTAACAATATTAGAAATTCTTTATCTGTACTTTGAAATTTTTTAATATTAATTGACCATATTTTCTCTCTCTCTCTCTCTCTCTCTCTATATATATATATATATATATATATACATATATATTCAACTTTACGTAAGATGTAAACTATATCAACAATAAATAAGAGATACAATTGTATTAGAGTTGGTTTTCTCCAATGTCATATAGTGGAAACATCAATATTTTGAATTAAAAACATGAACTGAACAATATGTATTTATTTATTTATTTAATATTATTTTGACAAGAGAGGTTGCTTGTAGATATCAAAAATCTTAACACACTTAAAAAATTTCAATATAAACAAGATTATATAATAGTTGTATAAATTTTACCGACTCTATATCATGAAATTGTTGTGTATGCGAAGGTACAAAATTTCCTTTTTATTTCATTGTTGTGTATCCGAATTTAGTTGATGCTCAAAGTGATGTGCACTTAAAAAATAATATACCAATCATTTCACTATTAACGAAGCATGAATTAATGTTTGTTTATAAAAAATTGCAATTAAAAGTATAATAATATGGATAGATTCACTTATGTTACCAAGCGCAATACTATTAAATAATTAATGTCATTTTTTTTTTTGTCTTCGTCCTGATAGCCATAGTAACAATATACGGATATAATTCGCAAATAATTCGCTTTTTATTTATTTTGTTTTTTACGTTTCTGAACCAAACTATTATAAAAACGCAAAAAAACGTATAATATGTTATATTTGCGAATAAAACGCGAATCACGAATTATTCGCGAGAATTTATTATTTTTATTTTTGGGGATTTTTTTGGTTTTTTTTTTCTTCCTTGATGTACCGAATCATTTCCGAATTATACCCGAATCACAAATTTTTTATCCTGCTGAACCGAACCCTAATTATTCGTTTGTTACTATGTGCGGCGGTTTGTCCGATACCTACCACATGAAAATATTCAAATTCAATAATTAATTTTACAATCTACTCACTTTTGTGGAGAATTTTCAGAAATGACCAAACCGGAAACTTTTTTTCCGGTTTCAAGCTCTTTTTCTGCAAAACAAAATCCCGGTTCCAGCCTCTCTGAAACCGGAAAAAAAATTCCGATTTGGTTTGAGAGCCAAATCTCTTCCTTCAAAAGTGTTGGTTAGAGTGGAAAAAACGTGCCGTGCCGTAACTAACACACCCTGACTTTGGTCTCGTGCCGTGCTGTGACGTGACTAAGTTAATTTTTCACGTGCCGTGCCGTGCCATGATCAAAATGTCAAGGGGTGGTCACGGTACGCGAATGGTGACGCCACGTGAGTCACACCGTGACCATACGTGACTCGCGTGACTCGTGTGACCATTTAATCATAATTTAGGTTAGTTTATTCAAGATTCACCATTAAATCAATATCTAATGGTCCTAATTACACGTGACTATTTAATCATAATTTAGGTTAGTTTATTCTACGCCTCACCTAGAGGAAACGGAAATGGGATTACGGGAATGAATGAGCAAACTTCAGGCCCGGATATACACTTATCTTTTTTCTTTTAATTTTATTTTTATGTCATTCATTTCAAACACCACTAAATAATACGAGTAGAACTAGGGTGTTCTTAAGCTCACCAAATTTTTTTGTAAGCTTAACTCAAAAACCTATCGGATTAGATTCAAACAATGGGTCCAAACTGTTAAAACCAATCTAGTTCACAAGTGATGCGCTTACATTTCAAAATTATAATTTTTCAATTAATTTAGTATAAAGTCAAAAACAGTCAAAAAATGATCGTATTAAAATTAACTTATAAACCATCTTTTTATAAAACCTAATTTGCAGTACACTCCACAAATGCATAAATCGAACAACTTAAAATTCAAGTTGTCAGTTTTCAACACAGTTTGATAATTTAATTGACAGCAAAAATTGAAGGAAATGGAACCTCTAGAATTTAATATTCTACGGATTTAAATTATTATTTTTTTCCAATGCGATATATGAATGAAAAATTCGGCATATGACTCATTGATAATTTAGGCCTATATAATTTTTAAAAGAATCATGATTCATCCATTAAGTAGTAAACATGAACATATGAGAAATCATTTCAAATTTTCATGTAATTAAAAATTAGGAAAATTTCCAGTGTACCCATTCAAACTTTTGAAATAGCCAATATCCCCATCAAAATACCATAATATCCAATATCCCCATACAAATTTCACATTCTTTCTTCTATCCCCTTCTATTTATATTTATTTTTATTTAATTATTTTAAAATTTAAGTTGACCATTATGCCCCTCTAGTTGTAAATGGACATGTCCATTAATGTATAAACAGGATGGAGTTTGCAAGTGGATTGAAGAAGAAAAGGAAAGACGCTTATCTTCGCGCCTATTATTCCCTTTCGTCTATCATAATCTTTCCTTCTTTTCTTCGCTAGAAAATTTGATTTTGAGGATTTAGTTGAAATCGGTGAAATGGTGACCTTCTCATTTGATTATTTAGTTGAAATTGGTGATTTTTCTCATTTAGAGTTAAGGCAGCAGTAGGCCCAATAATCGTTCTTTCTCAGAGTCGTCAAATGTAAGGCATACAGTTGAATGGTTTGAGGTAATTATGTTACGTTTTCTACAATTTCTTATAGAAAGTAAGCATCGGTTAATTAATTATACTACAAATACTAATTATGCAGGTCAATAACTTTTATGTCATTTCCTTGGTTTCTCTGACAACCATTTGTCCTCTGATTTCAGTTCGCAAGCAAGGGACATACCAAAGACCTACCTTTCCAACTTAGTAAGCCCCAACACAAATTTTGAGCATGCCCTAACATTGCATCAGGTAGCAGGGTCAGCTGAACCAAGCCATGTACCTGCTGGTACCAATAAACCCCAAAACCAACACTTGTTACAAACAAAAAAATAAAATGTACTTAAAAGGATGAATTAATCAAAACTGCTTTATAGGCTAATAAAGAACACTTTCATGAGTACCTGCCAACACCAGTCATAACTGGTATGAATTCTTTGATAAACTATACTCCTCGAAGCTACCAGATTATTGAATACACTTAAATTCGTCAATAGGCTTCCCTGTGGTAGGTACATGCTGATAAAATACCTGAATTATAACGGTATGCCTAGCAAGAGAGCATAAAATCGTCTTATTATAGTTTTAATGATTCTAGGTCAATTAATAGAGGGCACAATCAAATGTATGGATAATCTTTACTCGAAATCAATTTTGGAACTGTATACAGTAAAGTTGATAACTTAAGAGGTATTACTAAAAGAAAAAGTATCTCTAGCTTTTCTTGTAAATTATGAATTGTCTCATATGACTTTGATGAAACACTTTCTCTAGCTTCGAATTTTCTCGATTTTGCTGAGAGAGACACGCATGAGGGAGGACTAGGGCTTCTCGTATGATCTCCCGCAAAATCTCAGTTTTGCTGAGAGAGTGACACACATGAGGGTTGGGAGAACTGGGGCCGAGAGAGGCAAACCTGATTGCTTCGATTCAATGCGCTAGACAGGAAGAAGGAAAAATTTCTGAAGGGAGAAATATTTAGTCTGGAAAGTAGAATGAGGAGGAAAAAAAAAGCAATGGACAACTCAAGTTAAAATTCAAGGGTATATTAGTCAGGTCAGGTTTTAAAATAATTAAATAAAAAGAAAAATAAATAAAAGGGGATAAAAGAAATAATATAAAATTTGTATGGGGATATTGGATATTGTGGCATTTTGATGGGGATATTGGCTATTTTAAAAGTTTGCATGGGTACACTGGAAATTTTCCCAAAATTAGGGTTTAGGGTTTAGGGTAATACGTAGGTTGGATCATTAATGTGCGCTTATAACTAGAAAGATCATGAAGCAGTCTAAAGCAAAATAAAGCAATTAATCCACCTCTCTTTTTACAAAATACTCATCAAAAGAAATCCCAATTCAGTAACAAAATTTCAGCTGAAATTAATAATCAGGAAAAGGGAAGATCTAGTTCCATTATTACATCCAGTCATGTATACAAACTCGAAAATAATACCAATTAAAAATACTAACTATATATAGTGTGATAACCCGTAATTTTAATTATTGTTAAATAACTATAAACAATGATTAATAGTAAATTTAAACAAATTATTGATAATAAAATCTGAACTAATTAAAACTTTAATTTAAGGACAACAAACATGACAATTTGATCGGGAGAATTATATAAAACAATTTGATCTGTGTAGATCATATTTTACTTCTGGATTGTGTTGTTGTCTGGCAAAGGCTATCTGAGAATCAGAGGGAAATCTACATGTATTTCAGAGTACTAAGTCGCTCCAATAATTTAAATTTTTTTAATTATGTACATTAAAATTTAATTTAATTTTTTTAAAACTTTTATATAATCTTAGCCTCTCATAAAATGACAAATGTGTGCTTGTAGTCTAGTGATAAGAGTTCTATTTGATATTTGTAAAGTCGTGGGTTCAATTCCCACGAACTACAATTTTGTTAACTTTTTCACATATTATGTATTTGGCAACTACTTCCTTTTTTGGTCACGAAGTACCTTACAAATTAAAATATTTTAGTTCTTTTCTTTAAAAATTTTAATTTTTACAAAAAAATACACTATCAGTTCCTCTCATAAAATAAAATTACAGAACATTTATTTATTCATCCCTGCTATCTCAATTTAATTATATGTTTCTCTTCAAATTTTCTATTTTACTCTGAGAATCGCCTAAAAGTTTATACATTTGCATTGTAATCAAACAAACTTGATCGAATTCTAGGTGAAAATAAAAATCTATATTTAAAATGAAATATTATGAACATAACATATTTCATTCTTATTGAATGTAACTAACAACAAAATCAAACAAAAAACATAAAGTTTAGAAGCTCAATTGAATCAAATACAAACATTATTTGATGACACCAATTTCCACGGAAAACAACAACAGGACACTTAAACCAAAACAAAAGAAAGAAGGCGTTGCTCTTTAATGAATAGTTCATTGTAAATTAGGGACTACTTGTTAACCAGAGTTATAATAATTGCAACCATAATTAATCTGGCCCGACAACTTGGAGCCGGAGGGCCCCGATGACGGTCACACCAGGCGGCTTGGTCTCTTCGAGGGAAAGACCTTCGAAACCGTCCATGACCATAACTGTAACCGCCACCTCCCGATGGAACTTGTCTATTGTAATTGGGAGATGATTCAGCATCTGCATACATATTTTTCATTGAAATTAAGTCGCTGGATAGTTCAGATTTATGGACAATCAGCATATTACAAATTTGAGATAATCCTGTAGAACAATCAGTTTCTATAATTTTAGATGAAGGGATGAAAGTCAAGTACTTACCGCCATCATTAGTATGTTGCACCGAGTTCCTATTCAGTATATTTCCTCTCTCAACATTTGTACGCTGAAAGAATAAACAAAAATATTGCATTATGGGTGCAGAGGTTGACAGTCTCAGGTTTTATAATGGTGCAACAATGTTAAAAATTTTAAGATTATTTTATACTTGGCGTCATCACATATGGAGCTTAATCAATGCTCTCTAAACATAATTTGGGCCAGTACTTCAGGTTCAAGTTAATAAAATAAAGAATGCAATGAATCTCAAGCAATAAACACCTAATGTGTATCAAGTATGAAGTAAAGAAAAGCTGATCTAAAGCGACCATTTAATTTCCCTACGTTTGTCTCAGGGAATAGAGCAGAAGCAGCAGCAGTTGAGATGTGTTCATTTAATACATTCATTGAAGAAGAATCACAAATTGGAGGAAGTTGTCTGTATCTTGCTGGAATATCACCTATAATTTATAATAACAAAAGAAATTTAGCTCAGTCAGATAAACATATAAATGATAGAGTATGATTAACCTCTAATCCTAATGCTTAACAGCTGTTGGTACATGCCATAACAGAAGGCTAACAGAAAGGTTGTTACAACAGATTAGTGCTAACATAACCAATGTTTGTTACAGTAATTGTTCCTCTCAACTAGCACTAATCTAGTGTTTCAACTAATCTCAACTAATCACTAATCTGGTCCAGTGGTGCCTTCACTGGACGGCTCCATTATCATCCTATTAAGCATAGACTAAGATTGCTTGGAATATCTCTTACTAGTACCATGCCAGTTACCAACTTAATTAACACATATGTAGTATGTTCGTGATTTTTGGTCGTCAAATGCAAATTGGACTTAACATGCTGGTACTGGTAAAACCATAGAAGGCAAAATTGGCCGTTCCAGAGCGGGATCGGACGGTACTGATCTGATTTCAGGCCGAGTTACGCGGTTAGTGTAGATTTCGTCCAATTTCGAAAGTTACGGCCCAATTCCATCCAAATTTCAGCCATTCCGGAACAATTCCAGTCAAATGTCGGCCGAAATAGACCGATTCCACTGAAACGGATGAAACGTGAATTAAACAAACTCCAAACTTTTTTGAGTTCTGCGTGAACGAACCTATGACATCTAGATAAGCAACCAAAGCCAACTACCACCACACCATACAACCTTTGTTGCTAGAAAACATAACTCATTTATATATAACAATTGTAACTTGTATTATATCAAAGAGTGTGTTTTTAGTTGGTATTATATTATATTAGTGGATTATTTTATTGTAATCATTTGTTAAAACAGAAATTGTTGACAAATTATTTTTTTATTAGTTTTTTCCGATTTTTTAGTATAAAACAAGCTTCTGACAAAAAAGTCCGATTTTCTGATCCGATTCGACCAATTCCGACCGATTCCGATTCCACGGTCAAAAGACCGATTCACCCAATTCCGATTCCAATTTTTTTTTTTATGGATAAAACATGCTAGGAGCATAGACTAAGATACTTGGAAGTTGGAACATCTCTTACTAGTACCATGCCAGTTACAAACGACAATACAAGGAACAATGATCAATACACAATGAAAATCAGTCTTTACCTTCTGTTCGCCTGTCTCTTACTTGAAAAGGTTCGCTCACACCCTCTTGAACTCTCTCCCCAATTAAATAAGAACCCTCTTCTCCATCAACCTCAACCATAACACCTAGCCGAAATCCACTCTTCGTCCAGCTTGAATTATCATTAAAAACAATATTTCCAAAGGTACCAACCCCATTTTCAAGCTTAGTAAGACTACGACCGCTCAAAATAGGCCCCTTACCTTCCCTTGGCCTTAACACGTTCTGAACAAATTCACTTGGGCTCCAATTTACTCTGTTTGTGCAAAATTCAGCATCGAGCAAAATGAGTCTGACTTTGGCGGAAGAAAGAAAGCAGTCAGGAGATACTCTTGATCGATTGTAGGAGTCGTATATTTCTACTCTTATCGGGACTCCAATCTCGTCTCTCACTAGGTCGGTTGTGTAGGTTGGGTCTTGGACCTTATTGATGAACTGTAGCTGGTATCGAGCTTGGATGTTTAGATCTGGCAGCAGCCTTTAAGAGAAATTTTAAATCCATAATTACTTACAAGAGACGAGAGCAAAAAGGAAAAAAACAGAACTTGAATTATGTGGTAGTTTTTACTTTTTACAGGTAACTTTGTGAAACCAATAAGCTACTCCATCCAAGGTTGGAATAAAAAAGGTGAAGAAGTGATTTTCACAAAATTAGAGTTGATGATGAGGGTGTGTTGATTGAATAAAATCGTTGACTGACATAAATTAGGATCAACAAACTCGATCCTGATAGGCCTATTTGGTGTTTCTTGTAAAATTGGGTGTTGAGATAAAGAGTAAATAATAGCTCACCTTGGAGGAGGTAAACTCGATCCTGATAGGCCAAGTTCTTCCCTAGCCTGGAATTCATCGGCACGCTGCGTCGCATGCTCAACCATAGACATCCAGCCTTTGTCAGATTCTGACTTAATACAAAGTATCTAAAAAATATAAAAGAGAGAAGAGAGGAAAATAAGTATCACCATCCATGAAATCAGAAAGCAATATTTATTAACAAACGAATACGACAAAAGAATGATCATAATCTTAAATCCTAGTTTCGGTACCAGTATAATGCGGTAGACACCAGATCTGCATCAGCATGTACCTTTCACTACCACTACCAATCCTGGTTTCGGTACCAGTATAAATCCTGGAACAAATATGAACTAGTATAACTCGTTCACCTTATTGTACCTATGCAATATAAAGTACTTTTAATACGGGCTCTGTTCAGCTCCCAGTACTAGAACCACTTCTCAGATTTGCAAGTGTAACACAAAAACTACAGGCGTGTAATCTAACCTCGCGAAGTGCAGCTTCATCATTGTGATACAATTTGAGGAAGTCCTCCACCGTGTTGATATTTTTCTTTTGGAGGAGAGAAGCACGATCTTTTCCAATTTTCTTGATACATTGTATGCTGTGTGTCAGCTTTAGCAGATCCGGTTTTTGAGACGCTACAGAATAAATAGCATCAAATCAGCAAATATAAAAAATACAAGGATTTAATTTACACTCCAGTATCAACATATACCAACTTAACACATATGTAGTGGCACTAAAATCTCTATGTTCGTGATTTTTAGTCGTCAAATGCAAATTGGATTTTAATGTCTGACGGCATGGTCTGCAAACTCGACCGAGTCAGACCGGAATCAGACCGAACCAGGCCAATTTTTGACTGAGTTATGTGGATTGCGAGTTTTCATGAAAAAATAAAAAATATGGAGAGATTAGCCATCTTTATTTCCTGTCGGTCCTAGCTTACAAATAAAAAAATATGGAGAGATTAGCCATTGAATGAGACAAACAGCGTTTTCTATACGCAGTGCCCATTGAACTCAATTTTGCTCCACCTTTTCCTTCTCTCCATTTAGGTCCCCATTGGACCCATCCATTTGCATTGTTTTTGAATTGTTTTTCCATATTTTCTAACTTCTTTCTTGTTTCCTTTTCTTCTTTTATTTTTATTATATATATATTTATATATTATTATTTTTATCATCTACCAAGGATTTCAAAAAAAAAAAATTTGGGGTAACAAAATATTTTATTTATCAATTCTTTTCTATTTTTTTAAGTACAAAAGAAGGTTCTGCAAAGAAAACCGAGTTTCCGATCTGATTCGACCGATTCCGATTTCACGGTCAAGTGACCGATCCCAATTCTAATTCCGATTTTGCAAACCACTTTGACCTTACATGCTGATACCGGTAATACATGCTGGGAGCATAGACTAAGATACTTGGAACATCTGTTACTAGTACCATGCCAGTTACCAATGACACTATAATGAATAACAATCAATACACTATGAAAATCATTCTTTACCTTTCACGCGGCGGTCTTTTACTCGAAAAGGTTCGCTCACACCCTCTTGAACTCTTTCCCCATTCAAATAACCCTCTTCTCCTTCAACATCAACCATAACCCCTAGCCGAAATCCGCTCTTTGTCCAGCTTGAATTATCATTAAAAATAATATTTCCAAAAGTACCAACCCCATTTTCAAGCCGAATAGTAAGACTAGGACCGATCAAAATAGGCCCCTTTCCATCCCTTTCCCTTAACACACTCTGATTAAACTCACTTCTGCTCCAATTTACTCCTTTGTAATTCCAAAAATCAGCATCGAGCACAGTGATTCTGACTTTGGCAGAGTCAGGAGATACTTTTGATCGAGTGTACGAGTCGTATATTTCTATTCTTATAGGGTCTCCATTATTGTCTCTCACTAGTTTGGTTGTGAAGGTGGGGTCATTGACCTTGTTGATGAACCGTAGCCGGTATGGAGCTTGGATGTTTAGATCTGGCAGCAGCCTTTAGAGAAATTTGAAATCCATAATTAATTACAGAAGACAAAAGCAAAAAGAAAAAAAAGCTTGAATCATGTGGTAATTTTTAGAGACATGCATCATTTGAAAACCAATAACCTATGCAGGGGTGGACCCAGGAATTTGATCAGGGGTAGGCACAATGAATTAATCGAAGCAGCGGACTTGACCAATGAATAAATTAGAGCAACAAATCTATTATTCTGAGCCAGGGGTAGGCACAATATTGGACCAGAGATAGATACAGGAATAAAAATACACTGGGTCTAAAAAAAATTTTAAATCCAGGGATAGGCACTTGCCTACCCCTGGGCCTTCATAGGTTCGCCCCTGAACCTATGTACTCCAATGTTGGAATAAAATAGGTGAATAAGTGATTTTCACAAAATTAGAGTTGATGATGAGGGTGTGTTGTTGAATAAAATTGCTGACTGCCATAAATGAGGATCAACAAACTCCTGATAGGCCTATTTGGTGTTTCTTGTAAAATTGGGTGTTGAGATAAAAGTAAATAATAGCTCACCTTGGAGGAGGTAAATTGTAGTGAGACATTTTACCAAGCTCTTCCCTAACATGCATTTCTTCTCTAACCTGTTAAATTAAAATAAAACTGGCATTACATAAACCTCAATAGACTCATACCAATTTCAGAAACTAAAGTAGGGACGTGCATGAGAGTAACGGGTATAGGGACAGTACTGGTACACACAAATAAGCAATTATGCCAAATATAATTGTTCCCAATATACCCAAAATTGTGCAATCAAATTTTAAGGTTAATTAAGAAACATAGAATAAATTCACTCTTCACGTGAAATTAACCACCAGTAAAACCAAGGATAAACAACAATAAAACAAGTGGCATATGGTTTTTGCAATTATAAGAAAGGGAATGAATCCTTACAATTCTCCGAATCATCTCTTCATTTTGCCTTCGAAATGCGGGATTCCTAGTAAACAACAGAAAAAAGTTAAAGCTATATATTGCAAGGAAAAGAAGTGTAAGTAATTGAAGTATTAAGGGAGATTAAGAGTGAGAGAGATTAAGAGAGGAGAAGAGAAGAGTAGTGGAACTGACATAAGGAAGGATATGAGATAGGAACAGCGCGGCTGCTGTTGTTTTTGTTGGGATTTATCGCCAATCTCTACTTGTCTCTATTTCTATAACACATGTGCCATCTTTTATGATGGAGGAGACATCTTTTATAAGAGGGGGAATTTCATCGTATACCCTGCAAAAACTTCAAAATTATGTATTTCCCCCTCTAAATTTCAAAAACTCACAAATTTATCCATTTTAATGTCTTTTATATTAAAACTCATTCTAAAATTTTAAAATACCTATTTTACCCTTTATTAAAAGCATATAAAAGCCTATCAAACTCAAATTTGAATATGAAGGGTTCCTCTACCGTCCGATCCACGCGCATCGCATTAAGATCTGTGTGCGTCGCTTCAATATTCGTGCTGATCTAGTACGCAAGGATCTTAAGTAATTATAATCCGTACGCATCGCATTAAGATCTGTGCATGTCACTTCAATATGCGTGTGTGTTCGCATCAAGATTTGTGATGATATTGTGCGCACAGATCTAAAAGCAGTTCGGATGGTAGATAAACTGTTCATATTCAAATTTGAGTCTGATAGGCTTTATATGTTTTTAATAAAGGGTAAAATGGGTATTTTATAAATTTAGAATGAGTTTTAATATAAAAGACAATAAAATGGGTAAATTTGTAAGTATTTGAAGTTTAGAGAGGGAA
Source organism: Carex kokanica (assembly GCA_025461125.1). Lineage (NCBI taxonomy): Eukaryota > Viridiplantae > Streptophyta > Magnoliopsida > Poales > Cyperaceae > Carex > Carex kokanica. Next base: position 49,100 of record JAJGRX010001301.1, read on the forward strand.
ATATGTAATTTCAAATTTTAGAGGGAGAAATATGTAATTTTGAAGTTTTTGAGGGGTATGTGTGAAATTCCCCCTTTATAAGACATGTGGCATCTGCCATCTCCCCGGGAATTCCCAGCAAATTTCCTTTTTTCTTTAAACAAATGAGAAGGAAATTCCCTTTATCACTACCAAACAAGCAACAGCGAAGACTCTTGGTCTTTTTTCGCTTTTCCAGAAAAGCCTCTCGGCCCGACGGCCCAGTTGTACCCATCCGGTCCGGCTTGTTACTTGACCGGGCCGAAAGACAGGCCAGATCAGATCTGGGCTTATATTGAAGCCCACAGGCAGCCCATTGGGATGATTCACTACCGAAAACCTTTCTCTCACTCTCTTAGCCGCTCTCGAAGAGATGATTCGGAGATCTGTAATGGTGGTAGCAAGGCATGGAAAATAGGCAGGGGCAATAGAGCTTATGTTATCTCTATTTTGCTTCTTTTGTTATTTATTTACGGTGTGAATTGCTTGATCTTATGTTACCTCTTGGAACAGATTTTTGATAGAATAAAGTTGTCGTGCCTGATTTGATTAATTTCTTGATTGATATGCATTGGTCAAGTTTTCATGCCTGATTTGATTAATTTCTTGATTGATATGCATGATATTAAAATATGGTTGAAACGCATCCATTGCACACGTGTAGGTAGCAGATCGGAACGAAGAGTGCTTGTTGCTTAAGTTCTAAATACTATTGTGTAACTGGACATCTAAAACTATGTTATCTAAAAACTATTTGTGTAACTGGACAAGTAAAACTATGTTATCTAAGTTTGTGGTGGATGTATTATCTAAAACTATGTTATTTGTTGTGCTAAATTACAGTTCATTGTTGTTGTTTTGATGTTTCGTTGTACTAAATGATGCTTGTTGTTTTGATGCATAAATTGGTGCTGGCTTAGGCATGGCCAGGCCAGGTCGGGTAAGGTAGCCCATGAGTATCGACAGGCAGGCGCGGGTATGGAGGAAAAGTCCATGGGCGGGCCAGGCATAGATTTTCAAGCCTATCATATTGGGCCAGGCAACTCGGGTATAAATTTGTATCTAGCGGATCAGACATGGATATCTTCTTCCAAGGGTGATACCAAACTTGTGTTGTTATTAATTGGATATACAAAATAACATTGGTTTGTAGATTTGGGTTCAAAATTTGACTTCATTATCCATTGGAACCTGAAACAAAGAATAGAATGAAATTATAAACCGAACAAGACACTTTGTAAAAAATAAAATGTTATTTAAAATCAAGATAATATAAACAGCCAGAATTAATACAAAGTATAGACTTCCATAGACTTCCAGCCTTTGTCAGATTACCCTTCAGTATCAACATATACCAACTTAACAGCAATGTAGCGGCACTAAAATCTTTTATTTTCGTGTTTTTTGCTCGTCAAATACAAATTGGACTTTAGTGTCTGCCTTTACAAGCTGGTACTGGTCAAACATGCTAGAAGCATAGAAAATCTCTTACCTAGTACCATGCCGGTTACCAATAACACTATAATGAATAATGATCGATGCACAGTGAAAATCATTATTTACCTTCCCCTCGCCAGTCTCTAACTTGAAAAAGATCACCCACACCCTCTTGAACTCTCTCCCCATTTAAATAACCCTCTTCTCCTTCAACATCAACCATAACCCCTAGCCGAAATCCGCTCTTTGTCCATCTTGAATTATCATTAAAGACAATATTTCCAAAAGTACCAACCCCATTTTCAAGCCGAATACGAAGACTACGACCTATCAAAATAGGGCCCTTCCATCCCTTTCCCTTAACATGCTCTGAATAAACTCACTTGTGCTCCAATTTACTCCTTTGTTTTCCCAAAATTCAGCATCGAGCACAGTGATTGTGACTTTGGCAGAAGAGAGAAAGCAGTCAGGAGATACTTTTGATCGAGTGTACGAGTCATATATTTCTACTCTTATCGGGTTTCGACAAACTCTGGATTGGCCTATTTGGTGTCTTTTGTAATATTGGGTGTAGAGATAGAGTAAATAATAGCTCACCATATCTGACGGTCCATCATGCATATATACCTCTCTCTTCACTCTTCGCTCTGTTGACACATGCGAGCTCTCTCTGCGCGCTATCGACACCTGTTTCTTTTCCCTTCCTCATCGTGTTCGCCTTTTGTCTCGCTTATTCTTTACAATTAATATATCTTCCTTCTAGTATTTACAAATAACATTCACCTTAATTAGTGCATCATAGTGCAAGAACCTTTATATTGTATCTCCTTCATTCGATTGAGCTAAAATCAGACAAGTTGTGTGTGTGTGTGTGTGTTGATTTCTGAGCTTATACTTCATAAGCTCAAATTAAAATGGGCTTTAATTAGTCAATACAAAAAGGTCAGAGGCAGCTTAGTTATCCAATTTTTTACTATCATAACGTTTGTTCATGAAGTCATTTGCAGATGACTCCAAATATTTGGGCATATCTGCAATTAAAATATCAAGGTTTATAGAAAATGTATACGTGCAGAACTTCCATAGAAAACTTAACAACTGGCTATTTTCTTAATTGGTAAGGCTAAATCATGCAATTGACAGGACTGAAAACAAAAAGTTTGCCTAAAATTCAAAATATAGCCCAGTAAAAGGAAAAAATAAACCTTCCAACCCATCACATGAGAGGGCCCACATGTTGTTCCCATACAGACACTTCGAAAGCATCATGGCTGACCTGACCTAAACCCATGCGACTGAACCCATTTCTGTCACAAAAAATGTAGACAAGATATGTTAGCTATGAAAGGCTAATCCATGCCCTTGTAAATTGTACAGCCATTTTTGCACGTGCAACCTCAAAAGTCAATATTTGTGTGCTTACTGCTTAACTTCACATTTTTATTGGTGTGCTAGGTTAAGTATGGACTTGCAGTGTTTTACAACCAATCTGACAAGAAAAAAAGACAGAGCCCTCCATAATTTAACTTAATTATATGTATTTTGGTTTGTCTTTGGGCTTGCTTGGTTTTTAGTTGCAATTGAGGTAAAAGTAGACTGACCGGTGCTAAGTGAAGGAGAATTGAAGCCTGATTGTGGCTGAACTGCATGGTCAACTACTATTGATTATGGTTAAATTTCATTTTAATTGAAGCATAAATTCACAATTAATAGCACGATTTGATTCACTAAAAGAACTTTCCAAATAGGAAAATAAGAAATACAAATTAAAGATACAAAAGGTAACATTTTGTTGAGAAAGCACTTAATTATTTCAAGCTCAAAGAAGTCCATTTCCTTCAACATTACCTGCAAGTCAGATAAATAAAACTTATCAGCAAAAAGACAAAGATACATTCAAACTCAGTATCTCAGAAAACTAACCTGAAGCCAAGGAGCGGTACGCCAAAAAGGTGGATAGACGGAAAGGAAGAGTTTAAAGGCGGACGCGACGAGTAAGGGGGGAGAGAGAGAGAGAGAGAGAGAGAGAGAGAGAGAGAGAGAGTGGAAGGTGAGAGACGAGAAGCGCGGCTGGTGGAAGCAGGGATGAGCCATCGCCATGTCTAGGTCTATGTGTCTCCTCTGGGTTGGGCTTTGGGTTTGGGTTTGGGTCCATATCGGAGTAGCCATCGGAATCGGTACAGAGTCGGAAGAATATTTTAATCTCAGCCGATCGAACAAGTTTACTTTAAGATTCGTGCAAGGTTAAAACGAATGGTACAGATATCTTATTCTACATTGTATGTATCTCGCGCGCATCATCTGAGATATCTCATATTTTGCGTGACCGACGGACAGGAGATAGCGCAGGGGGCAGTATTATTTGCGCTTTCAGATTCGTGCAGAACGTATTTGAACGGTTCAGATTTAAAATATGAGATATACCAGACGATGCGAATTTGAACAGACACGGGGTTAAGTATCCTAAAGTTTTATTGGATGGTAAAGCATTACGCACCTAGTTTAAATACTGCATCAACTAAAAAGGAAAGTTTCCAACGAAGGGTGTACTTGGATAAATAATAGAGTATAAATTTTGCCGGAGGTGACTAAACTTTGTCGGGTGATGATACTAACACAATTAATGTTTTTATTAACACAACAAATTTAAATATTTTATTTGTATGGACAAATTTGTCCTTGCTTAACTACTCTCTAAGTGTCATATCTTTTTCAAAAAAATTATTTTTTATATTAATAGTCATTACTTATTTATTTTATTTCCATATAACTAAACGCCTAATGAAATCCTTTTATTGGGAATGTTTCATTTTTTTTTAAAAAATTTGAAACGTATAGCTACAAGAATTAATCAAGCAATCATTTCTGGCAGAAAGAATCTTATTTTTTAGTAGCTTTAGTCTTAATCATAATTTTTTGTATGTGATTTCTTATTTTATTCTTATGTGCTTTCTTATTTGAACTAAAATTAATCTTAATCATTTGTATATGATATTAACTAATAAGTTGTCTTGAATTTTAAAAATTAGACTAAAATAAATTATTAAATTACATAATAACATAATATATGGCCTAAATAAAATAACAATGTATAGTTTTCAAAAAATAATCTAAACATAAATGTCACAAGGTAATATAAAAATTATATCAAATCGACATAATTATGTTATGCTAGAAATAATTAATCTTTTATCTCAACATGATTAATAAATAAAAGAGTCTATTCTCCGATTTCTTTCAACATTATTTTGAAACAAAAAAACTCCATTGCAATAATAATCTTATGTTTTTATTACAGTTTGTTTTTCAATTGGTGTTATTTTGAATTTCTCTATGCTTTAATAAGATAGTAAGAATAAACTAATCATATTGAATTTATTTTTATTATTGATGTACATCCAAAGATACGTGGTTTATTTTTTCTTTTGTTGTTCTTTCAAATTAGATGAAAATTTAACAATGAAGAATATATAGTAACTGATAAATGGTCTTTGTACTATAATATATAGTAACAAATATATGGAGGGGCAAAATTGTCTATAAAATTTAAAATTTTGAAGTTGTTGTGTCAAAATAAAATATTATTGTGTTAATATCATCACCCAACTTTGTCCTTTGTTATGAATTGGTCACTCAAATTTGATTTGTCTCTCCATAGTCATTGAATTTTTAATTTGTCTCAATCAAGTCACTCTATAACTTTTTCATCCAAAAATTTAATAAATTATAACTTTTCCATTAGTATTTTTGACGGAATAAGCAAAATCCGTTATATTTTGGACGAAATTAGAATATTCCGTTAATATTTTGGATGAAAAAGTTATATGGTGACTTGATTGGGACAAATTAAAATTTCAGTGGCTATAGAGAGACAAATCAAACTTGAGTTACCAATTCGTGACAAAGGACAAAGTTTAGTGATCTCCAGCGAAATTTACCCAATAATATAATATAATTAAGCAGAGAATGAAATATTTATCTAAAAGGACCTCAGTATGAATTCAGCATTTCTTTTGAATAATTAGTACACTCACATATGCACATTTCTGATAGTTTGTGTGTATGAAGTAAAATATTAATATCTACAATTTCAACTTTTTATAGTTATGTTTGGACAGGCCAAACTCAGAAAAGAAATCATGAATAAACAAAAATATGAAGAGGAGGGATCAGATTACACTGTTTTTTTTGACACATTTTGACACCTACCATTTTCTAAGTCCAAATAGTCGATCCAAACCGTTCAACATGATGGATATATTAAAATGTGCTTGAAGATCAAATTTTACATTTTTTTTGAATTTTTTTACTATTTATTAAGATGATTACAAAATCGGTGTTTTCAGACCATTGAAAAACAGCGATTTTGTAACCATCTTAATAAATAGTAAAAAAATTCAAAAAAATGTAAAATTTGATCTCCAAGCACATTTTAATATGGTGATCATGTTGAACGGTTCGGATCGATTGTTTGAATTTTGAAATCGCAAAATTAACCTATAAATTAACAGTGTCAAGATGTGTAAAAAAAAAGATGTAATTGAATCCCTCCTCAAATATGAATTGAGCTGAATTCAAGATATAGTAATGAGTTGTATTAGGGCTATAAACGAGGTGGCTCGGGCCGAGCTAGGCCCAAGCTCAGCTCGTTATTCTGGACCGAGCTCTTACCGAGCGAGCTGGACCTATGACCGAGCTAGCTCGCGAGCTGACGAGCTGGCCTGGCTGGATCTTGTTTTAACCGAACTGGACCGAGTAAAATTCATACAAATTCATATAAATTTACAAGTTAATGCCTAGGCGAGCTAGCTCGTTCTGGATCAAGCTAGTAGCGAGCTGGCTCGTTAACCACTCGGTCCAGTAACGAACGAGCGAGTCAAATGCGAGTCACGAGCTACCAGTTTTTTTGCCACGGTTTTGGATGAATCTATTCTACGGTGGGTCAGATTCAGACCAGATGAAATCTTAAAACAATTCCCTGGATCCGGCCCATTCCCGGTCCATTCACATAATACCATCCTATGGTACCTTAAATATTGAGTTTGAATATGGACCGTCTAATCTGTTTTGGCACGAATATTAAAGCATACAAGTGCATCCACCTCGGACTGAATTGGCTTGGATTCTAATCGGACGGTTCAGATCTAAACTCAAAATTTAAGTTACTTCTGGGGAGCTCTTAAACTAAACCCCGGGTACTGTGCTGATATTAACACTATAAAATATGTTATTAACACAACACAATTCAAAATTTCTATTTGATAGACAAATTATAAAATTTGTTATATAATCGGACGGTTCAGATCTAAACTCAAAATTTATGTAACTAGATACCAAGAAAATTATCAGATTTATTAGTCAAATTCTAGACATTTTATTAAACCTCACTTGATCAGAATTCAGACTAATCCAGCTCAAGTCAGAATTCACATGGTTGTTTTAATATTCGTGTAGATTCTAATGAGAGAAATCAAATTTAAATTTAAAATTTTGAATTACTTTTGAAGATCCGAATCCCTCACTTGCAATTATATTTTCCATATCTTACGTATGTTAAACATAGAATTAATTTGGTTTGCCTGACAAGATAAGTAGTATATAATATAAGATTATAACAACGCAAGGCAAAGTTGGTTGCGTGTAGGGCTGCTAATGAGCCGAGCCGGCTCATGAGCCAATGAGTCGAGCGGCTCAATAAATTGTATTGAGTCGGGCCCTAAACTAAATAAAGCCCGAACTCGACTCGGCTCATATTTTATCACTCAAACCGAGCCGAGCCCGAGCCGAGTCGAGCCGGCTCATGAGCCAATGAGTCTCTTCTTTTTGTGCTTGATGATGTAATAGGCTGAGGGTTGGAAAAAAAAAAAATTTCCTTGTGGCGCGTTTTACGCTTGGCATTATGCGTGATGTATTAAAAACAACAGTCGTATTATTATTTTTGTAGATTCGTAAAAATATATTTAAAAATTTGAATACATGTATTCAAAAATACTGTACAAACGTGCATATGATTCACACTTAACAAAAGCTTTTGTAAAAGGCAAAAAAAAAATCAATTATTTGGTTCAAACTTTTACAAAATATAAAATTTATCGTTAACATTGTATACGTATTCCTTTTGTAAGAGGCCAAGAAAAAAATTATTTGGATCTAGTTTTAAAAAAAAATTAGCGACATTTAACAACAAAGTATTGTCTAATAGTTGTTTAATTACTATTTAAGAGTGAGGTGTTAGAGAATTTTAATGTAGAGAATTTGAAATTGTTTTTATCTGTTCAATCACATTATTTTAAAGTTTGATTTGAATTCGGTTCAATCGCATTATTATAAAAAGCTTGATTTGAATTCGGTTCAATCACATTATTTTAAAACTTGATTTGAATAGTTTAGGTAAGGTTATGACTTGTAATCAAGTAAATATTTGTTTTTCTAATGCTTGGCATGAGTTGAGCTCGCGAGTTATGACATGAGTTGGGCTCGCGAGTCATGAGCCGAGTTTGAGCCGAGCTGAAGGCTCAAACTCATTAAATTGAGCCGAGCTTTGTTCTTCAAAACTGAGCCGAGCCCGAGTTGAGTCGAATTAGTTATATGACGAGCCGAGCTGAGTTTTGAGCCGAGCTTGACTCGTTAGCAGCCCTAGTTGCGTGGCAGAAATAGCCAAATTCCTGGAAATAAATCTGCTGTTATTCCAAAAGGATCACAGGATTCTGTTATTCCGATTCTAGCAGTTCATTTTTATTGAGATTCGAGCACAAAAAACTTTTTTCATTCAGATTCGCACATGAAAAAGTTTGAACGGATGAGATAGGAATAACAGAGTCCTGTGATCCCTTTAGAATAACAGCAGATTTATATCCCAAATTCCTAGTTTAAAATATAACACTACTTGGCAAAATAGTGGAACCTGTCTTTTTCTTGAATCTTTCAACACTACTTGGCAAAATAGTGGAACCTGTCTTAAATTTTGGAGGCAAAATCAAATGACAAATTTCCAACATTTTTAAAATAAGAGGAGGGTTCAAATTGTTGTTGTAAGCAATACTCTAAATATATTATTTGACTAATTTGCAAAACATACAATATTTAAATCTAACAATTCCTTCGAGTTAAGATGCTTTGCAGGTTTAAGACAATTGGAATTGCAATTTGGATTTGTTATCCTGAAGAAATCATCAAGTTTTATCAATATTTTAATTTGTATAATTCATAGAATTGGTAAAATAGATTTGATGTTGAAGTCAGGGAACAATCGTTACCAACGATTGTCTAATCGTTGTAACGATTAAAATAGCTGCACAGAAAATCAGAATGCGAGAAATAACACAATTCTTCCAGAGAGTAATCGTTACCAACGATTATATAATCGTTGTAACGATTATGAAAGTCTCGCAGAAATTTGAATTTGGATGAAACCCTAATTGCATTTTAGTATCAATCGTTGTAACGATTAATCAATCGTTGGTAACGATTAATCAATCGTTGGTAACGATTATGGGCAGAATACTCTTTTGGAAGCTGCCTCTATAAATAGAGCAATTAGGCTTTCTTCCAAATTAACTAGAGCCGCCCCCAGCTATTCAAAAAGCGATTTTTCTGTGCACTATCCCTCCATTGTTGTGAGAATTCAAAACTTCAAAATTCCTTTACACAACCTCAAATCTACTTCACTAATCTTGCTAGATTAGATTAGAGTTAGTTTTTGTGAGTGTTTCTTTCGAGATTATAAACTTAGAGACTTCGTTCTCTACTCTAGTTGGCCGAGTGACTTCCCGTTGGTTGTAAGGGCTCACCGGTTCACAAGTTGTAACCTTTCTCATTGGGTAATAGAAAGGCGCACCGAGAAGCGGTTGCGACACCCCGGAGACGTAGGCCATTTTGCCGAACTCCGTTAACATCCCGAGTGTCAATTTCTCTAAACTCTTCTATTTACTTTATTTGCAATTAATTTCAGTTTTTAAAGTAGATTAGTGGTGCCTTAGGGACAACAAAGTGGTATCAGAGCAAGTTACTCGAATTAAGATTCACTTAATTCTAGCTCTAGTGATCTAAAATGGCACCAAATAGATTTGTGAAAGAACCCCCAACCTTCGGTCTTACAACCAAAAATTTTAGTCATTGGAAAAGAATTATGATTAACTATTTAAATATTCTTGAAGTATGGGACATTATCGAAAAAGGGTATACACCTAAGTTTGAGGGAGAAGATAACAAAATTCAAACTTATGCATCAAAACTTGAAAAGAAAGAAAATGACAATGCGGTTAATGCAATATTAAACGCAGTTAGTGAATCAGTTGCCTTGATATTTGGTAATTTAAATAGCGCCAAAGAAATGTGGAACGCCCTTATAAATCGGTATGAGGGTAACACCCAAATCAAAAGAACCAAAATAACCGGGTTAGAGACCAAATTTGAAACATTCAAGGTAGAAAATGGTGAAACCATAGAAGAAATGTATAATAGACTTATGCATATACAGAATGAATTTATCGAATTGGGAGAACCGCTTTCTAACGATAAAATTGTAGGAAAGCTCTTAAGAGTTATGCTTAGGAGACCTAGATGGGAAGGATTGGTGAGTGCCCTAGAAGCAATTCAAGGAACACATGCATCATTCACCGCAGATGAACTGTACGCGCACTTTAGAAGTTTTGAGGAAAAACTAATACAATCCGGTGAACTAAAGCAAGAATCTAAATCAAAAACCGTAGCTTTCCCGGCACAAAACCGTAACCACTCTAGCTCCTCAAACAACCGTATGCAAAATGACCAATTCATAAATAAAATAGACCATGAATCCTCCAAAGATGCCCTTCTCTTATCCAAAATGTTCCAAGGAATGCTTGATTTTGAAAGAAAGTATAACAAGGAACGTGAGGATGAGAACAAAAGAGTAGTGTGCTTTGCATGTCATAGAGAAGGGCACACCATTCAAACATGCTTCAAGCTATTTCCCCATTTGAAGAACAAGGATGGTGAAGGACAACATGACCGAAGACCAAAACAAAAATATGACGGATACAAAGGCAAGAAAAAGGCGAAAGCAATGCAAGCTATGTGGAGCATAGATTCCGGTGAAAGTGATGTAGAGGAATCAGACACGGAGTCGGGAAATGAAGAAGAAATCAACCTCGCATTAGTAGCAAGTGTGGATGAAGGTCCGTCAATAATCGATGTTGACTCAATCATTGCTAACAAGAACATCACCGATGAGACCACCATCGAATTTCTCAAAAATCTTGCAAAGCCAAGGAACAACAAGGAGATGGATAATACGAATGAAGCTTCAACAAGCTCCGCTAATGAGGTACATTTTGATTCTGATTTTGAAGGTTGTGAGTCCGAAACTGAATTGATTGATAACCAAATAGAGACCAAAGAAACCGAAATTGATTTGAATACCAATTGGATAATTACCAATGAGACAAGCAGTTTCGTTAATGAGATCTTAACATATCATAATGCCCCTAGGTTGCTTGATGAATCAAAAAGGTTATTGCATGAAAAGGAAGGTATTATCCAAAATCTAAACTCTAAACTTCTTGAATTTGAATCCAAAATAAAAGAATTAGAAATAGTAACACCCAATTCAAATTCATGTCAATCACACTTAGGAGAAATAGAAATGCTAAAAGTAAAAATTCAAACATTGGAGACCGAAAATAGGGCATTAAGATCTCCTAGTGAATTCTCAAATATCACTAGTATAGATCCTTATTACATGCATAATTTGACCAATGCAAAAGTTGATAAAACGGGCATTGGATACAAGAAGGGTCACTCCTCATTTGAATCAAATTATTCACAAAGCCCGAAAGAAAAAGGGGGACATACTCAAAATTTAAATGTAGAAAATCAACAAAAATATTTAAACAAATTTAAATTTGATAGTAAGGATTATTTTACTCACCAATTTTATACTAAAAAGGGCAAAACTCTTTTGAATAATGAGTCAAATAGAAAGCAAAATTGTCAAATCCCAAACCAAAAGTCTCAAAATCATGCATTTCAGTATAGATATTCCAAAAAAAATTATAAAAATGAAAATAATTTTCAAAATAGTGGTAGGAACACATTCCATCCAAAAGGGTCAAATAAAATTTATTTTAAAGGACCGAATGGATGGTCTTATAAACCCAAAGATAAAAATACTTTAGAAAATAGAACTCAAAGAAATGGTCCGATAAGAGATGTTCCCCAACATCAAAATAAATTTATCAACAAAAATTCATCATTAAGTGTTTCAAATCAATTAGTCAAAAATAATAGGAATCAAATTCAAGAAGTGAAAGATAAGTTTAAAGCTACCTTCACTCATGGTTCACACAACATCAAGCAATCGGTGACATTTTGTAACTACTGTTGTAAAATTGGTCACACCTCATTAGAATGTAGATTTAGGAAAGGAAACAACAATTCAAATGTTGTTTGGATTCCTAAAGCTAAACTAGCTTGAATTTGTATTTGAAATCTCCCCAAAATACTAAAATTACTAAAAATATTAAAATTGGGGAGATTGAAACAAAGTATATGTTAATTGTTAATATATACTCTTGTAGGTGTGTTTGATTACTACTCATAAAGAAAATGCTTGGATCATTGATAGTGGATGCTCACACCATATGACCGGTGATAAATCTAATTTCAAATCTTTAGAACCATATGATGGTGGGTTGGTTACTTTTGGTAGTAATCAAAGAAAAAGTTCAATCATAGGATTAGGTTCGGTTGGTAACCAAAACTTAACCATATCGGATGTCTACCTTGTTGATGGGTTGAACTATAACTTACTTAGTGTTAGTAAGTTGTGTGAAGCCGGTTATTATGTTAAATTTGACATTAATGCTTGTTTCTTAGTTAGAGCTTCGGATGATACTCTAGTATATACGGGTAAGAGAAAGAAAAATGTTTATTATCTATATCTTACTCATTTTGATTCCGGTGAAACATGCTTAAGTGCTATAACAACCGGATCTTGGTTATGGCATCGTAGATTAGGCCATATTTCAATTGATTCAATTAAAAAATTAGTTAAATTAAATCTTGTTCGTGGATTACCAACTCACAAATTAGAAATTGAAGGCTTATGTGATGCTTGTGTGCAAGGTAAACACACTAAAAGTTGTTTTAAGTCCAAAGACATGGTATCAACCGATCAACCTTTACAATTACTTCACATTGATTTATTTGGACCAATTAGTATACCTAGTTTAGCTAAAAAGAAATATGCATTTGTAATTGTGGATGACTATAGTCGCTTTACTTGGGTTATATTTCTACAACACAAGGATGAAGCAATTGATAATTTCATTGAATTTTGTACTCGTGTTGAAAATGAAAAGGGTCTAAAAATCATTCGAATTCGAAGTGATCATGGGGGGGAGTTTGAAAATGCAAAATTTGATGAATTCTGCTCTAAAAGGGGATATAGACATGAATATTCGGCTCCTCGCACACCTCAACAAAATGGGGTTGTCGAGAGGAAAAACCGAACATTACAAGAGCTTGCCCGAACCATGCTAAATGAATATCCTTTGCCCAAACATCTTTGGGCCGAGGCAGTCAATACGGCTTGCTACGTGATCAATCGCGTTAGTATTCGATCGATATTGAAGAAAACACCATATGAACTATGGAAAGGGTACAAACCAAAAATATCCCACTTTAGAGTATTCGGTTCAAAATGCTTTGTTCTAGACGAATCCCCTAAAATAACAAAATTTGACTCAAAATCAATTGAAGGCATATTTGTAGGATATTAAATGACAAGTAAAGCCTATAGAATTTACATTGCAAATCATAGGGTTGTAATTGAATCGGTACATGTTAAATTTGATGAAGCTACTCACAAAAAGGTCGAGAAAGGTATTTTAATTGTAGGTACTGAAGATGTTACTCCTGAGGTTGAAGTAATTGAAAATCAAATCATCATAAGTGAGCAATCATCCGAACAACCTCAATCCGAAGAAAATGCAACACCTAATGTAGATAATCCATTGAACACTTCAATGCAATCCGAAGAGTCACAACCTCCACCATTTGAATATCAACCTCCCGAAGACCTAAGGGAAGTTTCCTCTCACCCTCTTTCTAATATTATTGGGGATCCTAAGGAAGGGGTTAGAACTAGATCGGGGTTGAGTCAAATGATTGCGCATTGTGCTTTCGTGTCAAATGTTGAACCTAAAAACTTTAAAGATGCGAATATTGACTCAAATTGGATTTGTGCCATGCAAGAAGAACTTGCTCAATTTGAAAGAAACAAAGTTTGGACTCTAGTACCTAAACCAAATGATCGAATGATTATTGGAACTAAATGGGTTTTTCGAAATAAAAAGGATGAATTAGGAAATGTTGTCAGGAACAAAGCTAGGTTAGTTGCTCAAGGATATAAGCAACAAGAAGGTATCGATTTTGATGAAACCTTTGCACCTGTAGCACGTCTAGAATCCATTCGGATGCTTTTAGCATATGCCTCTAACAAAGGTTTTATCTTATTCCAAATGGATGTTAAAAGTACATTTCTGAATGGATTTCTAGAAGAAGAAGTATATGTTCACCAACCACCCGGCTTTGTTGACTCAACCTTTCCAAATCATGTTTATAAACTCACTAAAGCACTCTATGGACTTAAACAAGCTCCTAGAGCATGGTACGGTCGACTTAGTTCCTTTCTAATTGAACATGAATTTACAAGAGGTAAAAATGATACAACTCTTTTTACTAAGAAAAGAGGTGAATCAATTTTAATTGTGCAAATTTATGTTGATGATATCATTTTTGGTTCTACTAATGCGGCACTTGCCGAGGAATTTTCATCTCTTATGAGTAGTGAATTTGAAATGAGCATGATGGGTGAATTGAACTTCTTTTTGGGACTCCAAATCAAGCAACTTATCGATGGAACCTTTGTAAGTCAAACCAAGTATGCTAAGGAGTTGATCAAGAAATTTGGATTAACTGAAAGCAAGACGAGTCCTACTCCCATGGCCATCAATGCAAATCTCGACTCGGATCCTAGCGGCACGCCGGTGGACATCACTCAATACCGAGCTATGATAGGTAGCTTACTCTATTTAACTGCTAGTAGACCTGATATTATGTTTGCGGTATGTCTATGTGCTAGATTTCAAGCCAATCCCAAAGACATGCATTTGAAAGCTGTTAAAAGAATCCTTAAATATATCAAAGGCACGTTAAATTTGGGATTATGGTATGGCAAACAATCGGAATTAGATTTGATAGGTTATACCGATGCTGATTTTGCCGGAGACCGAATGGACCGTAAAAGTACAAGTGGTACATGCCAATTCTTGGGCGGATCACTTGTCTCTTGGTCAAGCCGTAAGCAAACCTCGGTTGCGCTTTCCACTGCAGAAGCCGAGTATGTTGCGGCCGGTAGTTGTTGCACACAATTGTTATGGATGATTCAAACTCTCCAAGATTATGAAATACGCTTCCGCAACGTACCAATTATGTGTGACAATACCAGTGCCATTATGATTTCCAAAAATCCGGTTCTCCATTCTCGTACCAAGCACATAGAAATACGGCATCATTTTATTAGGGATCATGTTGAGAAAGGTGAAATTCAACTTATTCATATTGACACCAAAAATCAAATTGCCGATATTTTCACCAAGCCCCTAAATCCTCAACAACATAATGAATTAAGGTTTAAATTAGGCATGCTTGAACTTAATTAGTCTACTGATTATTCTCAATTAGTGCATCTGCATCTTAGATAGGACGCATAGCAATCACTTGATCACATCAACGTTCCGACAACCTTTAGAAAATCCTACCAGACCACAATCGTTACCAACGATTATTTAATCGTTATAACGATTAATTAAAGAAAATCTTAAATGTTTAAACTGCCAAACGCAAACTTTCTCTGATTTCTTCCAGCACACAATCGTTGGGAACGATTGTTTAATCGTTACAACGTTTAATAAATTTCAAAATCCGACTTTTCTCTTTGAAATTTCATCTATTATTGCAGAATTTCCAGAGAACAATCGTTACCAACGATTAAACAATCGTTGTAACGATTAATTAAATTTCAATTTTCTCTCCAAAATTGCGTCTTTCAAACATTCTTTCCAGAGAACAATCGTTACCAACGATTAAGCAATCGTTGTAACGATTGATTGCAGAAAGCGAACAGTCGGGTCCGCCTCCTATTTCTTTCTTCTCCTCTCCGCCGCCTCTACCTCTTCTTCACCATCTTGGCTCCCACAATCCACTATTTTTCAAGATTTTAAGTTATTTCTTCTCTCCTCTCTCTCCTCTACTCTATTCTCTCTCTCTTCTCTCCTCTCCACCAAAACCCTAGTTTCGCCTCTTCTCGAATTCCGGCCATCCGACCACTTGATCGACGATCCGTCTTCATCACTGTGCTTCTCTCGCTCTTCTCATCCCGGGTGTGTTCTTCGTTTCTAAATCGGTAACACTTTATTTTTTCACCATTTACGATGCCTCCTAAACCGACCAAAACTGCTGTTATCAAAAGGAGACGTACTGACTCCGGCCAAACCTCTCATCAACAAGATGAGTTTCCTAATCCTCAATTCCCGAATTGGACAATTAGTCGAGATAATCGGTACCTATTTCGGGATGCCGAAGCTTATACCAACTATATTGGTCTATTTGAAAACCGGGCTTTGACTAATTGCTATCATTTTGATAAGAATTCTGCCGAGTTTCCTGCCTATGAGACCAACAAAATCAATGAGTACTTGGACCATTGGGATTGGGAACCTTTTCTGAATTGTACGGAACCGTACAACGTTATCTTAACCCGGGTATTCTATGCCAATTTTCTCATGTCTATGTCTCCATTCCGAGCCTCTTCTTATGTGTGCGGAACCGAAATTGATCTCTCTCTTGATCACCTGGCCGAATGGCTTGAATTACCTAATGACGGTGAGGAATCATACCCTCTTAGAAAATGGTCCGAAACAGCCGTTGATACAGCCGACAATTATAAAACCTGGTTTGACCGTACCAATCGAGTTGGTGCCCCTCTTTATGCCTCACATCTTCCATCCCTTCACCGGTTGCTCCATCTATTTGTCAACAATATTCTCACTCCCAAATCCACAATCAAAACCAACATGGAATGGAATGCCACTTTCTATATGCGTCATCTCATTTGCTTAGATGACAAACGCTTCAACATTCCTTATATTATTCTTCGTCACATGCGAAATGCTTTCAATAGCAAGGTGTATAATTTACCGTATGCTCACATCATTCACAAAATTATGCGCCTCAATGGAATTCATCTTTCACCTGACCTAACCCTACTCGGACCGGTAAATTTGGTTACTGAAATGCCGAATATTGGTTGGTCTTTAACTGCCTCCGCCGGTGCCAACCCACCCGGTCTTCGCCCTGATAACCGTCCTGTCAATCGCTGGATTAAAGCTCCCAATGCACTTCCAAATCAATATTGGGATCCAAATGAAGCAAATCCACCTTCCCCTCCTCATCCAGTTCCACCTCCTGTCGATCCGGCTCAACCACAGGCTTCAACTCCCGAAATGGCTTGGGTTATGGCTCAATTGTGCGGTATCACCTCCACTCTTTCTACTCTCGGCACTAAAATTGATCGGGTCAATAAAGGTGTTCGTCTCAATGCCAAGAATATTAAATCTCTTGATGATGCTCAAACGGATCTGGCTAAGCGTTGGGTGCGACGTTTTGGAGCGGGCAGTGGTAGTGCTCATGATGATGATGATGATGATGATGATGATGCCGATGGTGATGCGCCTGATGATGACATCTAGTTCCTTTTATTTTTTCCTGATCGCTATTTTGTCGCGTACTATTTGATTGCTATGCTAGGCACTTATTATTATTTTGATTTGCATGTTATGTAGAACTTTTAATTTGCTATTATTAGTAGCTTTGGTTTAGTTATTTTATGTTGCATGTGAGTGGTTGAATTGTTCTATGATTTATATTGTTGGTAATGACCTTTTTCGAATGTGTGATGTGCTTTCCATTTTTTTACTATATTCCAATCATTAAGGGGGAGTGCTTATTTTGAGGGGGAGCACTCGTTATTTTGTCTTCCCTTTCGTCGATTTCCAAAAGGGGGAGACATTGCAAGACATGCACAACTGATAAATTGGGAACTAAAATATTGGGAAAAATAATTTCAAATCAATTTATGCATTTGCTTGCGATGTATGTTTTGCAAATCGTCAAAAGGGGGAGATTGTTGTTGTAAGCAATACTCTAAATATATTATTTGACTAATTTGCAAAACATACAATATTTAAATCTAACAATTCCTTCGAGTTAAGATGCTTTGCAGGTTTAAGACAATTGGAATTGCAATTTGGATTTGTTATCCTGAAGAAATCATCAAGTTTTATCAATATTTTAATTTGTATAATTCATAGAATTGGTAAAATAGATTTGATGTTGAAGTCAGGGAACAATCGTTACCAACGATTAAAATAGCTGCACAGAAAATCAGAATGCGAGAAATAACACAATTCTTCCAGAGAGTAATCGTTACCAACGATTATATAATCGTTGTAACGATTATGAAAGTCTCGCAGAAATTTGAATTTGGATGAAACCCTAATTGCATTTGAGTATCAATCGTTGTAACGATTATGGGCAGAATACTCTTTTGGAAGCTGCCTCTATAAATAGAGCAATTAGGCTTTCTTCCAAATTAACTAGAGCCGCCCCCAGCTATTCAAAAAGCGATTTTTCTGTGCACTATCCCTCCATTGTTGTGAGAATTCAAAACTTCAAAATTCCTTTACACAACCTCAAATCTACTTCACTAATCTTGCTAGATTAGATTAGAGTTAGTTTTTGTGAGTGTTTCTTTCGAGATTATAAACTTAGAGACTTCGTTCTCTACTCTAGTTGGCCGAGTGACTTCCCGTTGGTTGTAAGGGCTCACCGATTCACAAGTTGTAACCTTTCTCATTGGGTAATAGAAAGGCGCACCGAGAAGCGGTTGCGACGCCCCGGAGACTAGGCCATTTTGCCGAACTCCGTTAACATCCCGAGTGTCAATTTCTCTAAACTCTTCTATTTACTTTATTTGCAATTAATTTCAGTTTTTAAAGTAGATTAGTGGTGCCTTAGGGACAACACAAATGCACCATGATTTTGTGCTTCAATATGTTTCACACCATTTATTTTCATTTTTAAAGTCTGAACAGTCGATCCAAACCGCTCAAAATGATCTTCATAATAAAATATGCTTGGAGACTAAATTTTATATTTTTTAGAATTTTTTTACTATTTTTTAGATAGGTACACTGTTTTAAAGAGATTCTGAACCATCCGAAAAAATGATATTGTACCTATCTAAAAAAATAGTAAAAAAAATATAAAATTTGGTCTCCAAGAATAATTTATTATGAATATCATGTTGAGCAGTTCGGATCGAATGTTCGGACTTTCAAAACAGAGATAAATAATATAAAACATATTAGAGCACAAAATCATAATGTATTTGAACTCCTATAGTTTCTTCGAATAAAAGCTATAAAGCGGTCACTAATTACCCGAAAGAAATTAGGTCCAATGATGCATTTTTTTCACGAGTTGTGTTGAATTTGAATCGAGTCTTGTTTATGTTTTCGCTTTTTTATTTGGGTTTTTAATTGTGTTTGGGCCAAATATTTTATTGGGCTTCATTTTAAGAGAAAAAAATTGTTCTGGCCCGCTCCTTTTGAATTTGAATCGAGACTTGTATCCAGTCAATATTTCTGGGTGTGAAAAATTATTAGATAGGGCGTACGTTAAATTGGAATTAATTTAAAATTTAATTGGTCATTCATCAAATAGTCAAATGTTAAAAAAATATTTGTACAAAGCTAAATGATTTCTCAATTGATCAATATTTGACACACGCATTTTTTACAAATATGTTTTTTTTTTTAATAGTGGTTTTAAAGATAAAAGTTAGATGTGCATTACAATTTCCCTTTCAAGTATAGTGAGTGACTTTTCATTTGTCTGCTGGTCTTTCTCCCAATAAATTGGAATTTATGTGGAGCAAATTTCTTAGAAGGTCACTTTATATATAATTATATATAGGGGTTAAAACGGTATGGATAATATCTTATCCGTATTCGGTCCGTATTCGAAAGATTCGATGTGGATATCCGATATCCGAATATCCGTATAGATACGGATACTGATATGATTTACGTTTCAATTATCCGTATCAAAATAGTAGATATGTATCATATATTTTAATATACATTATGAAAAATATTGTTATTCACCATTAAAATTAAATAAATATTATGAACTTTGATATTTTTTAATATTATTTTAATAAATATCTGATCCGATCCGATCCGTATCCGTATTTGTATCCGACTGATATCCGATCCATATCTGTATCCAGAAAATTAAAAAGAGATATGAATATAATTTTACCACTATCCGCTCTGTATTTCCTCCGTTTTCACCAAAGGTTTAAATAGCGTTTATCGCATCATAGCAACACAGCTGAAAAAACAACGCTATGTCCAAATAGCACCATAACTTTTATAGTCCGAAAACACTATAACAACGCTATAACGCCGCAATAGCGCGTTATTTAGAACCTTGGTTTTCACCCCTACTAATATATCATCAGCAAATGGATTTTTCTTTACAAAAGCGACAGAAAAAGAGTGGAAAATTAAAAGAAAAAAGAACTTAATTGTTTAATTCAACTTTATTAATAAGTGCGCAGTAGATCTGTACATGTAATAAACAAAAAAAATACTTTTGGTCTCCGTCTGTTGTTGTTACGTCAGATGAGATGATGCAACCAGAGTTACGTCACCTGCAGTGAAATGTAAATTCGTGGACGTTCTAACTCGACTTACGTATAAGTCGTATTAATAGAGTTGTAGTATGACTTTTAAACTACGAGGATCAACGTATACACGGAAATAAAACAGATGAAATTCTGAAACCAATAAACAGTATCTCTAAAATCTCTGCAATCTGAATCTAGCTATTGGATTTTTTTCAAGAACGCATCTCGAAAAAGCTGGTTTTTCTTTGCACGTATCTCGGAACAGTTCAATGGCTGGATTCAGATTGCAGGAATTTCAGAGTAAACAGTAACCGATCTCGAATTTCAACAGATTCAAATCCACACAAACACATATAGGATTGGGCAATCACATAATTTTTTTTAATAGTATGATGACATTTTATCGGTGGAGCCATTTCTCTACCTTGAAAATTGAAAATAAATTACCTCTATATAGATTGATGAGGTTTGTTTGTTTCTAATTTCTTATTTGCCTACTTCTATTTCGCAGTCCAACTCCTTTCATAGCCCGTTAAAAAAAAAAAAAAGAACCCGAACCCTTGTGCGTAGAGCACGATTCAGAAAAAAAATTTCATTAGACAGTATTCGTCGGAAAAAAAAGGAACAAAGCAAGAGCAATTTTAAAGGAGTAAAAGTGCGATTTGGAAAAAAGAATACGGCTCTAGCGGAGGGGGGAAGGGAGGCGCAATTCGATAGGCAGAGCCGCGATTTGGTAGACGGCTCAAGCAGAGACGGAAAGGAAGTTATGGAGGCGATTTGAACCCAAACACATTTAGAAAAAAAAGAAATCAAACTCGATTTTTGCCTACCCCTAGTTCAAATTCTAATCTTCTCCATAAGAAAAAAAAAAAAAAGCAATAGATTGGAGCTATCAATGATTCTAATGTTATTTATCAAGCTATTAGAAGGTTCTTTTTTGGTTTTCTACTCTCTCTTTTTTTTGAAACAAATTGATTTTTATAGATCTCCTTCTATTATCTGAATTGAAGTATTGTTTATCCACCGTCCCATGAAATTCCTCCACCCCCTCTCCCAATCCAAAAATAATAATAAAATTAAAAAATTTGTGTATATCTCTCTTCCCAACAGCAAAATAATTTTTCAACAATTAATAAGTTTAATTATAACACAAATTTTCAAAATATTACAACATAGAGCATGGAATCTTCATTTAAAGGATATATTATAAACGTTTTGCATTTTGAAAAACCCTTTTTCTAACATGTTTTTTCTTGATTTCTTCATTTAAATGAGTTTTATTATCTATAACAAATATAGTAATGAATAAATTCAACGAAAAATAATTGAAAAGATCCCGTCTGAAAAAAATAATGTTGGTGAAATTTATATACAATCAGTATCGATAGATTTATATCCAACCAAAAATATTTTGCCAATTTTTTTTTCTTTAAGTAGATATTACTTGTGGAGTTGGGTAAAATAAACGTATATATTGATAGATTTTCAATAATATAATATAATACTTTATTTTTGTAATATATTTAAAAATCTTAAAAGTATGATGAAATATATAAATAACGAATATGATCAAATATTTATTTAATTTATTAATTTAACTTTTAAAGAAAGAAAAATATATAATAATGTATGAGAGTGAAGGAATATTCTTATTTTCTAAAAAAAAACTTTTAAGGAAAGAAAATCCGATAATGATGAATGAGAGAGATACAATTTTTAAAGGAAATAGTTAATGAAGGATGAATTTGTCTATATATTAAAATATTTAGATAGTGTTATGTTAACGAAAAGATTAGTAGTGTTGATATGATGACGGTTGACCCCTCCTATTCCTGAAGCGCTGGAGTCGTAAAGCCAATTTCCCGGTCAATTCTCCTTTTTGTTTAAAAAATATATTCGAGGAAAAGTTACCGCGTGCGAAGTGGGAACTGATCACGTTTTTCTTCATCTTCTTCATTTATTTTATTTTTTTAAAACTATCACAGAAGCATATGCATCTTCTTCAATTATATACTCTCATGAAAAGCCCTTAGGTGACCGGCCGGATCCCTCCTTCTACAATTACTTGTATTTACATATAAAATTTATTAATTTTTCAATTAATTTAGTATAAAATTGAGTGGTCAAAAAAATAAGATTTATAAATTAATTTTTAATACATTAATTTTTTTATCATTTTCTTACCGCTTGACTTTATACAAAATTAATTCGTAAATTCATAAATATTGTATGATCAACAAGCTCCGGATAGGCCTCTTTGATGTCCCTTGTAAAATTGGGTGTTGAGATAAAAAGAGTAAATAATAGCATTTGTAAATATTTTGAAATAACATATTCAAAATATCTTGAAATAACATATTTAGAGCTCAGTGCATGTAATTAAAGCCGACATTTTTAAAAGTACCCTAAGTTAATTACAGATTAATAAATCTGCACCCGACTCGCTGAGAATTTTAAATATGCCCAAACCGGCCATTTAATGGCCGGTCCCGATTAAAAAGCCCGACCAGCCATTAAATATGCTGAATTATTGTAATTTCAAGTATTCTAGCATAATTCTACATAATTAATGTAATTTCAAGTAATTTAGTATAATTCAGCATAAATTAATATAATTTCAAGTAATTTATAGTATTTTACTATAAATATGCTAATTATATATTAAAAAAGTAATCTAACAAATATTTAAAAAAAAATCAATTTTTGTGTGTTATATTTCTGCATTTTAGCTATTTGTCTCTTAAAAAAAATTAACATAATTTCAAGTAATTTAATGTAAATCAGCATAAATTAACATAATTCGACAAAGGGATTTAGCGTGTTTTAGTATATGCTATCAAAAAAGTAATTTGACAAAGGGAAAAAAAATTCGATTTTTTAGTGTTATATTTTATCATTTTAGCTATTTGTCTCTAAAAAAAAAAAAAGGAGTGGGAGGGGGGGGGGGGGACTGGCCATTAAATGGCCAGTTTGAGCATATTGAAAAGGGAAAATTGGTTATTTGCCACTCTAAAACCTTCAAATTTGAAAAATGTCATCCCGAAATTTGAAATTGTAATAATGTCACTCTAAACTTCATTAATTCCTAATTTTGCCATTTATACTGAAAAAAAAGTAATGCCTAAAATACCCTTATCAGAAAAACACGAACCCTAGCCTCAGAACCCTTATCAGAAGGGAAATCCCGTGCTTCTCTCCAAAATCACGAAGGAAGAGGCGATTCGGCAAAAGGAAGGAGGAGGCGGCGATTTCAGAGAAGAGAGGGATCGGCAAAAGGAAGGAGGAGGCGATTGATAGACAGGAGGAGGCGATTGTAAGAGGAGGCAGAGAGAATTTGGGAGAGTCGCGATTCAGAAAATTTTGAATTTGGGGGAGTTACGATTTTAGAAAGAAGAAGAAAGCTTAAATCATTGAATAAACTTGGTGTATGTATGGTGTACAGTTTTATTTTGAATATATAATATGGTTTATAATGGACCATTTCTGATTCTTAATTTTACCTGAAGGGTATAATTGGAAATACAGAAATACGTATTCTAAAACAGAATTTTCAGATTATTTTTAATAAAAATAGTATAAAAATTGTATAATTGTGGCAAAATTAGAAATTAACCAAGTTTATAGTGGTATTATTACAATTTTAAAATTCGGAATGATATTTTTCAAATTTGAAGTTTTTGGAGTGGCAAATAACTAATTTTTCCTATTTAAAATTCTCAGCGAGTCGGGTGCAGATTTATTAATCTGTAATTAACTTAGGGTACTTTTAAAAATGTCGGTAATTAAAGTATATGACATAACAAATATAAAATATAAAATTGAAAGAAAAAGATTGTGAATATCCATTAGTTTCCTTTTGGAATAAATGGACCGGACCCGGCATCTATGCTCTTAGAATATCCATTAGTTTCCTTCAGGGGTACCGTTACTGTAGCGGAGGACCCATTACTGTAGCTAGGACCCGTTTATGGGGAAAACGAGCCCTACAGATCGGACAGAACAGAGAGAAAGCAAAAGGGCGGTTCTGATACCAAAATGAAATTCGAAACCTAATTATTTATTCCACTGTTGGGTATATATACCCGTTTACATATAAGTTCCTAGATTCTTCTCTAATTGTACTTTTACCATATAACCCCTGATACAATTATAAATCTCAACAGTATATTTTAAGGTACTGATACTGGTACAGTAGCTGTACCAGTGGCTGTCAGAAATTTGTACTGGTACAGTGATTGTACCAGTAGTTGATAGAGAAAGCACAAGTAATTTGTTTGTAGTGGGTGGAATTAGGTCTATATGTCTTTAAGAATATCACAAGTAATTGTAGTTGTAATTAAAAATCAAATAAAAAGCAAAGCTCAATTGAATCAGTTCCTACGAAAGAATTTTATTTCACAAAAGCACAAATTCAATTTCTTCAACAAATTAAGACCAAGAACAAAAATAAAAAATAGGAACACAAGACATAGGAACTTGAAGCATTTTCCTTTTTTTTTTTTTTGTGTACCAGAAGAAAAGAAAAGAAACAACTCGTTAACTAAAAACTCGTTAACTAAAAACTGCTGTCTGACTTTCTTCCAGTTCTCTTGGAAGAAACAACTCGTTAACTAAAAGAAAAGAAACAACTCGTTAACTAAAAACTCGTTAACTAAAAACTGCTGTCTGACTTTCTTCCAGTTCTCTTGGAAGAAACAACTCGTTAACTAAAAGAAAAGAAACAACTCGTTAATTAAAAACTCCAACATGAATTATTCTGGCCAGTTCTCTTGGAAGATCCCTGAATAACCTGCTGTCTGACTTTCTTCCAGTAAAAGATCCTCCAAACCAGGAACTTCCATCCCCACCTTTCTTCCAGTAAAAGAACTTCCTAACCAGTAATTGCCACTGCCACTGCCATCGCCATCCATTATGAAATCCGGATTGCCACTGCCATCCATTATGATATCCCCGTTATAGTAGAACATGCCAGATAGTAGTTCAGATTGATCATGAGGGAATCCTGCAAGAGGCACTCACAAATTTTTATTTACTAATATTAGTAGGCATATGGGAAAGCAGCATATTAAAATATTGAGATAATCCTGTAGAATAATCAGTTTATATAATTGAAAGTGAAGTACTTACCGCTATCATTAGTAAGTTGCACCGAGTCCCCAATCTCA
Source organism: Carex kokanica (assembly GCA_025461125.1). Taxonomy (NCBI): domain Eukaryota; kingdom Viridiplantae; phylum Streptophyta; class Magnoliopsida; order Poales; family Cyperaceae; genus Carex; species Carex kokanica. The sequence goes on from JAJGRX010001301.1 coordinate 74,519, forward strand.
TGGAAAAGAGGGTTTTGCATCTCCACTATAGGCTCACCATAAGCAGTTGAGATGGGTTCATTTGATAAATTCTTTGAAGGCCAAATTGTCATACCAGCTATTATTAATAATAACAAAATAAACTTATCTCAGTCCGATAACATATAAAAGGGTTCAACAAAAGATGAGCAAAATGCGGCACCTTCAATTATATCCTTCTCAGAAGGGTTTGGCTTTGATGATCCCCAACTGGCAACACAATGCTCGACTTTTGTACAGACAGACAAGTTTTTTTCCATCGGCTGAGGTATAATCATACAATTCTGAGTCAACAAAAAAAAATTTAAATTTTTTGGTTAATGCATCCCATTCAGTATATTTCTCTCTCCACATTCACATTCACATTCGCATGCTGAAAGAATAAACAAAATATTACATTTATATTGTTCTTAATTTGATATTCAAAATAAAATTGGTTTGAATTTGGATTAAAAATGTCTACTTCTTTATCCATTGAAACAAACCAAATATGTGAACTCAACTTGTAAAGAATACAATGAAATTATAAACCGAACAAGACACTTTGTAAAGAATAAATGCTATTAAAATCGAAGATATAATCGGCCAGAAACAATTGTAAAATCTGGCAAATGAAATAAAGATATAATGAATGCACCTGCCGAGGCTGACTACTGTTGTTCAAAGCATTGTATTTAGCGTGAAATTCATCGGCACACTGCGTCGCGTGCTCAACCATAGACTTCCAGCCTTTGTCAGATTCTGACTTAATACAAAGTATCTACAAAATATGAAAGAGGAAAGAGATGAAAATGAGTATTACCATCCATGAAATCAGAAAGCAAAATTTATTAACAAACGAATACGAAAAAAGAATGATCATGATCTTAAATCCTGGTTTCGGTACCAGTATAATGCGGTAGGCACCAGATCTGTATCAGCATTTACCTTTTCAGTACCACTACCAATATTAGTCAAGCATGAAACAAATATGAACTAGTATAATTGATGCGCCTTATTGTACCAACGCAATATAAGTACTTATACGTGGGTACTGGAATTGTAATATTACATACTGGTACTGAATCTATTCAGCTGCCAGAACTAGAACCACTCTGATATTTGCAAGTGTAACATAAAAACTACAGGTGAGTATTCTAACCTCACGAAGTTCAGATTGATTATTGTTATACTGCCAGAGGAAATCCTCCACTGTTTTGATGTTATTCTTTTGGAGGAGAGAAGCACGATCTCTTCCAACTTTCCTGATACTCTGTATATTGTGTGTCAGCTTTAGCAGGTCCGGTATTTGGGACGCTACAGAAAAAAAAAAGCATCAAATCAGCAAGTATCAAACATACAAGGATTTAATTTACCCTCCAGTATCAACATATACAAACTTAACACATATGTAGTGACACCAAAATCTTTATGTTCGTGATTTTTGGTCATGAAATGCAAATTGGACTTTACATGCTGGTACTGGTAAAACATGCTAGGAGCATAAACTAAGATACTCGGAACATCTCTTACTAGTACCCTCCTAGTTACCAACGACACTATAATGAATAATGATCAATACACAATGAAAATCATTCTTTACCTTTCACGCGGCGGTCTTTTACCCGAAAAGGTTCGCTCACACCCTCTTGAACTCTTTGCCCATTCAAATAACCCTCTTCTCCATCAACCTCAACCATAACCCCTAGCCGAAATCCACTCTTTGTCCAGCTTGAATTATCATTAAAAATGATATTTCCAAAAGTACCAACCCCATTTTCAAGCTGAGTAGTAAGACTACGACCGCTCACAATAGGCCCCTTACCTTCCCTTTGCCTTAACACGTTCTGAACAAATTCACTTGGGCTCCAATTTACTCTGTTTGTGCAAAATTCAGCATCGAGCAAAATGAGTCTGACTTCGGCAGAAGAGAGAATGTTGTCACGAGAAATGATAGAATTACTGTACGTGTCGAATATTGCAACTTCTATGGGATGTCCATTCTCATCTCTCACTAGGTCGGTTGTGAAGGTGGTGTTTTTGACCTTGTTCATGAACTGTAACTGGTACTGAGCTGGGATGTTTGGATCTGACAGCAGCCTTTAAGAGAAATTTGAAATCCATAATTACTCACAGGAGCCAGAAACAAAAAGAAAAAAAGCTTGAATCATGTGGTAATTTTTAGAGGCATGCATCATTTGAAAACCAATAACCTATGTACTCCAATGTTGGAATAAAAAGGGTGAATAAGTGATTTTCACAAAATTAGAGTTGATGATGAGGGTGTGTTGATTGAATAAAATTGCTGACTGCCATAAATGAGGATCAACAAACTCCTGATAGGCCTATTTGGTGTTTCTTGTAAAATTGGGTGTTGAGATAAAAAGAGTAAATAATAGCTCACCTTGGAGGAGGTAAATTGTAGTGAGACATTTTACCACGCTCTTCCCTAACCTGGATCTCTTCTCTAACCTGTTAAATTAATATAAAATTGGCATTACATAAACATCAGAGAGTCAATCAGGGACGTACATGATAATAATGGTCTAGGGACAGTACTGATACAAACAAATAAGCAATTAATTAAGCCCAAAAAAATGGTGCAATCAAATTTAACGACTAGTAAAAGCAAGGATAAACAACAATAAAAGAATTCCAAGTAACACAGAAACAGTAATTAAACAATGGTCAGAGAAGCACAAGTGGCATATGGTGGCATTGCCACCAATTTCATTCTGACATGTGTACCAGTGGCAGTACCAAACCACTGGTACAAGGCCAGGAAATGTATTGTTTTTACAGACTTATAGAAATTAAATAAGCAAAATAAAACTAAATTTGAACAGCTAAATTTGAGATGAATAGAACTAAATGGGAATGGTGTTTGTAATTATAAGAAAGGGAATTAATCCTTACAATTCTCCGAATCATCTCTTCATTTTGCCTTCGAAATGCGGGATTCCTAGTAAACAACAGATAAAGTTAAGAGAGAGATTAAGAGAGAGAGATTAAGAGAGGAGAAGAGAAGAGTGGAACTGACATAAGGATATTGGTCTGGTCTCCGGGGAGAGGAGTGAGCGGACGGTTATCATTGTGAATGACCATCTCTACTTCGCTCTCTGTCTATGTCTATCTATCTATCTATCTCGGATTTATGACAACTGAAGAAGATGAATAAGAAAGATCGAGAATCTCACTTTATATATAGGGCTAGAGGGTACATGATAGGCACAGCTCGGCGAATTCACATTACCTGATTGAAGCTCGTGGCGAGATTTTGCTAGAAAGTTTGTTTCCTTTTTTTAATTGTAATTTCATGCAGTTTGGATGCTCACGGATTTGAATCAATAAAAAATTGGGCTAGTTTAGGGGATCCCGACTCCGGCCGCAGCGGTGACAAGCTCGCGAGTGCGTATCTTCTGAGATATCTCATATTTTTGCATATTTTGCATATTTTGCGTTACCGACGTGTCCGAGAATAGGATAGGAGAACAGGACGTTTGATTTCACCGCAGGAGAATAGGACGTTTCATTTCACTACCGCAGGAAAATATTTCAGAAGTCCTGCGGCGGTTTGTTCGATACCTACCCCACATTTTCATTTATACCCTAAGTTAATTACAAAATAATAAAAATATCCAAACCAACTATTTAATAGCCGGTCCTTCATTTAATTTTTATTTTTTAGATTAAGAGACAAATAGCTAAAATGCTAAAATATAACACTAAAAAATTGAATTTTTTTTCAATATTTGTTAGATTACTTTTTTGATATATAATTGGCATATTTATACTAAAATACGCTATCTTACTTGAAATTATGTTAATTTATATTGAATTATACTAAATTACGCTAAATTACAATAATTATGTAGAATTATGCTAGAATACGGTAAATTACGCTAAATTACGTATGAATAGGGCCGATTTTGTGTCATCTTTCATAAATCATAAAAATAGTATAAAAATTCCAAAAAAAAAATGTTAATATCCAAAGTTAATTACAAAATAATAAGAATAGCTACAAGCCCGACATTTTTATTAATATCCAAAGTTAATTACAAAATAATAAAAATGTTGGGCTATAAGCCTACAACATAGGCCACAAACCAAAATAATAGCTACAACTAGAGTGGAAAAAACGTGCCGTGCCATGACCAAAATGTTAAGGGGTGGACACAGCACACGAATGGTCACGCCGTGTCTTACGTGCCGTGACCATACATGACTCGCGTGACCATTTAATCATAATTTAGGTTAGTTAATTCAAGATTCACCATTAAATCAATATCTAATGGTCCTAATTACACGTGACTCACGTGACTACGTGCCGTGCCGTGCCGTAACTAAATATTTCACGTGTCGTGCCATGTACCACATAAATGGCATTTCGGTTCATATGAAAACTTGTGAAACCAATACCACATAAAATCCAAAAAAGGGATCGAACCGAAATGTCATTTCAGTCCAGAATAACAAAAAATTTCGGACCGAAATGACATTTCAGTTCTTATAGTTTTTGTTAAAAAAAAAAAAGTGATCATGTTGGTTTCATAAAAAACAAAATTTTAATTATGTTAAAATTTTGGTTTATAAAAAAAATTTAATTTCGGAAAGAGAGCTGACATGGACATTATATAGGCCTTCATACAGGGATCTTCAGACAGCTGGGTCTGTTAAAGTAACTATGTGTTTATATCCGGACCGTCAGAGTCGGATCTAAACTTGAATTCGGGGAAAAAATCGGCTGGAAACTTGAATTGAACCGTCAGGACTCTGAGCAAGATATTCTTTTGGTTTGTGTCCCATATAATAATAGGAATCCTTAATACAGCTGGTTCCAGAAAGTTTGTTTTCCTTTTTTTTTAATTGTAAAAGGGCCTCAGCTCCGAGAGTTCGGGTCTGCTAAAGTAACTCAATTTTTGTGTTTATATCTGGACCATCAGAGTCGACTCTAACGGTCTAGATCTAAAATAACCGCCGCAGCGGGTCAATAGGTTAAAGACAAAACTAGAATGGACCAAAATGGCACGACAGACTCACTCAACTAATAATATAATAATATAACCGCCGCATCGGTAAAATAAAATGTTATTTGATCTGAGCGACGCTCCTCGGCTCCTAGCGTGGTATAACCGTATAAGAGATGTTCCGAGTATCTTAGTCTATGCTCCCAGCATTTATTACCGGTATCGCATGTAAGGTAGTGGTTTTCAAAGTGGTTTGCAAAATCCCATGTAAACAAGTTCTCCCTCTGGGAAGTGGGAACTTCCCTGATTGTGCAATTTTCTAATAAAGTATAATTAAATACTAGAAGCCCAACCAAGCTGTTGATAAACAATGTTGTATGTGCATTAAGCAATATCTCGTTGTTTTCTCCAGAGTTGCATGTGCATTAATTAAGCAATGTTTTGAGCATAGAAGGCAAAATCGGCCGTTCTGGAGCGGGATCGGACGGTACCAATTCGATTTCAGGTCTAGTTACGCGGTTAGTGTAGATTTCGTCTAATTTCGGAGGTCAAATTCAAAAAATACTGTTACGCAGTTAGTGTAGATTTCAGGCCTATTTATTAAGTATTTTACAAAAAATAGTCAAATTCAGACCATTGAATTTTGTAAAATACTTAATAAATAGTAACAAAATTAAAAAAAATGTAAAATTTGACCTCCAAGTACATTTTAATATGGAGATAATGTTGAACGGTCGGATCGACTGTTTGAACTTTGAAAATGAAAATATGTTCATTTTACAAATAGGTCCTTATGTCCATAGAAGAAGTTGCCTTATTTAAATATTATTGCAAACAAATCTGAAATTTTCAGTTAGAGACGATCTTTTAATATTTTTTTTCATATGAAATCAAGTAGGGTCAACTAAAGAAAACATATATGAAATTTTAGTAAGGTGTATCATGAATCTAGAAATAAATATAATCATTTGTACACATCTTACGTACTGACTATATATGGAAATGAATTTAAAACGAGTACTTATGATTGAAGAAATATATCTTTTAATTTATTATAGAAGGTGTTTTTCAAATTGTCGAAACAAACAACAAAAACCGAATCTACATAATTAAAAATGTAAATTTGATTATAAATCTGTTGTTGAAAGAATAGGATAAATAAAGTTCAATAACCGAAACTTAACTTTTATTATTAAAAATGATAATAGAAACAAAAGAAATTTAACATCTATTAAGAGAACAAAGTAAATGGCCGAATTATATTACATTCAAATAAATTGAGAAAAAGAAGCTTCAAATCATTAAACTACGTAGAAATTCTCAGTTTTTGATATAATTAAAGAAATTCTTATATATAAATTAAATTTCAGATTATAATATGACTAAGGAAATTCTCACCAACAGTCTAAATTTTCAGATTTTAATTAAAGAAATTCTAATCATAAATTCCTCAATCTAAGAACAATAATTTATTGTAACTAATATATCTACTTATCGTATTCTAATCAATGTAAGGTATACACATAATTAGACTTTATTCCCTCTTTGATCACCAAATATAATAAGGAAAAATAAATAATTTCCAACATCACCGATAAATTTGAATTTCAAATTAATTAACTGTGTCGTGGCTACTAATTAATTTAACTATTGAATTGAAATTTAAAATAAGTCATACTTATATAAATTTTATATAGCGTTACATTATCTTCTTAAATTTGTTAAATTACTTCATGTCAATAATATTAAATAAATAAAAAAAATTGACGTGACAGAATGTTACAAAATTATCAAACAATCAACAACCACAAATAGAAAAAGCACAATGCAGTCTACGAATTAGAACACACTTTCGTATTTTGTTACAAATTGTTAGATTATTCATTGGGATTTGAATTTTCAAGTTCTTTTTTTTTCATATCGCTAAAAAAAAAGTACGAGTAGTGAGCATATTAATATTTACTATTAACTAAAAATTTTAAACTATCAATTTAAAACTGAATTTGTCTTCATAAAGTAATCAACATAAACTAACAATATTAGAAATTCTTTATCTGTACTTTGAAAATTTTAATATTAATTGACCATATTTTATCTCTCTCTCTCTCTATATATATAGAGAGATGGACTAGGCTAAGCCATGGTGTAAAACGACTTGGTACTCCACGCCATATCTTCATTTTCAAAGTTCAAATAGTCGATTCGAACCTCCCAACATGTTCTTCATATTGAAATGTACTTGGAGACCAAATTTTACATTTTTTGGAATTTTTTTACTATTTATTAAGCCACTTTGAAAATCTGAAAATCCAGATGAATAGTAAAAAACAGTAAAAATTTCTGGACCGCCGGATCAGTGATTTTCAAAGTGGCTTAATAAATAGTAAAAAAATTCCAAAAAATGTAAAATTTGGTCTCCAAGCACATTTCAATATGGAGAACAACTTGAGCGGTTCGGATCGGTAGTTTGGATTTTCAAAATGAAAATAATGAGACGTGGAGCACCAAGTCGTTTTACACCATGACTTAGCTAAGCCCAGCACTATATGTATATTCAACTTTAGGTAAGATGTAAACTATATAAACAATAAATAAGAGATACAATTGTATTAGAGTTGGTTTTCTCCAATGTCATATAGTATCAATTGGAAACATCAATATTTTGAATTAAAAACATGAACTAAACAATATGTATTTATTTATTTATTTAATATTATTTTGACAAGAGATGTTGCTTGTAGATATCAAAAATCTTAACACACTTAAAAAATTTCAATATAAACAAGATTATATAATAGTTGTATAAATTTTACCGACTCTATATCATGAAATTGTTGTGTATGCGAAGGTACAAAATTTCCTTTTTATTTCATTGTTGTGTATCCGAATTTAGTTGATGCTGAAAGTGATGTGCACTTAAAAAATAATATACCAATCATTTAACTATTAACGAAGCATGAATTAATGTTTGTTTATAAAAATTTGCAATTAAAAGTATAATAATATGGATAGATTCACTTCTGTTACCCAGCGCTATACTATTAAATAATTAATGTCATTTTTTTTGTCTTCGTCCTGATAGCCATAATAACAATATACAGGTATAATTTGCAAATAATTCACCTTTTGTTTTTTTTACGTTTCCAAACCGAACTATTATTAAAACGCAAAAAGACGTATAATATGTTTTATTTGCGAATAAAACGCGAATCACGAATTATTCGTGAGAATTTTTTATTTTTATTTTTGGGGCTTTTTTTGGTTTTTTTTCTTCCTTATTGTACCGAATCATTCCCGAATTATACCCGAATTATGCCCGAATCACAAAATTTTGACCCTGCCGAACCGAATCCGAATTATTCGTTTGTCACTATGTGCGGCGGTTTGTCCGATACCTACCACATGAAAATATTCAAATTCAATAATTAATTTTACAATCTACTCACTTTTGCATAGAATTTCCAGAAATTACCTTTTTTCCGGTTTCAAGCTCTTTTTCTGCAAAACAAAATCCCGGTTCCAGCCTCTCTGAAACCGGAAAAAAAATTCCGATTTGGTTTGAGAGCCAAATCTCTTCCTTCAAAAGTGTTGGTTAGAGTGGAAAAAACGTGCCGTGCCGTAACTAACACACCCTGACTTTGGTCTCGTGCCGTGACGTGACTAAGTTAATTTTTCACGTGCCGTGCCGTGCCGTGACCAAAATGTCAAGGGGTGGTCACGATACGCGAATGGTGACGCCACGTGAGTCACGCCGTGTCTAACGTGCCGTGACCATACGTGACTCGCGTGAATCGTGTGACCATTTAATCATAATTTAGGTTAGTTTATTCAAGATTCACGATTAAATCAATATCTAATGGTCCTAATTACACGTGACCATTTAATCATAATTTAGGTTAGTTTATTCTACGCCTCGCCTAGAGGAAACGGAAATGGGATTACGGGAATGAATGAGCAAACTTCAGGCCCGGATATACACTTATCTTTTTTCTTTTAATTTTATTTTTATGTCATTCATTTCAAACACCACTAAATAATACGAGTAGAACTAGGGTGTTCTTAAGCTCACCAATTTTTTTTGTCAGCTTAACTCAAAAACCTATCGGATTAGATTCAAACAACGGGTCCAAACTGTTAAAACCAATCTAGTTCACAAGTGATGCGTAGAGTGGGAAAAATGGCACGCCGGAGCCGGCTCCGTCACGGAACGGCACGGTAACGGCACGGCACGCGTGTCGGTCACGTGTCCCGTGCCGTGACCATTCGCGTGCCGTGACCAATTGTTGGCAAAGAAGACACGGCACGGCATGGAACACGGAAACGGCACGGCACGGGACACGCGAGTCACGGAACGGAAGACACGCCAGTCACGGCAGTCACGGCAGTAGCGAAGCAATACACTAACATACCTTCCTATAAGGTATAATTTTATTTTAATTAAAATATTTACATTTAAATTTCAATTAAAACATTTGAATTTTAAAGAATCGTTTCATATATTTTTTTTAAACGTTAAATGCGATCAAACTTGACTAACGCGAGTTTGGTCACGGCACGTTTGGTTACGGCACGAATTAGTCACGGCACGACTTAGTCACGGCACGGCACGGCACGTGAAAAATTTACTTGGTCACGGCACGGCACGGCACGTGACCAAAGTCACGGCGTGTTAGTCACGGCACGGCACGTTTTTCCCTCTCTAGTGATGCGCTTACATTTCAAAATTATAATTTTTCAATTAATTTAGTATAAAGTCAAAAGCAGTCAAAAAATAATCGTATTAAAATTAACTTATAAACCATCTTTTTATAAAACCTAATTTGCAGTACACTCTACAAATGCATAAATCGAACAACTTAAAATTCAAGTTGTCAGTTTTCAACACAGTTTGATAATTTAATTGACAGCAAAAATTGAAGGAAATGGAACCTCTAGAATTTAATATTCTACGGATTTAAATTTTTTTTTTTTTTTCCAATGCGATATATGAATGAAAAAATCGGCATATGACTCATTGATAATTTAGACTATATAATTTTGAAAAGAATTATGATTCATCCATTAAGTAGTAAACATGAACATATGAGAAATCATTTCAAATTTGCATGTAATTAAAAATTCTAGGTACGATGCTTTGGTAATACGTAGGTTGGATCATTAATGTGCGCTTATAACTAGAAAGATCATGAAGCAGTCTAAAGCAAAATAAAGCAATTAATCCACCTCTCTTTTTACAAAATACTCATCAAAAGAAATCCCAATTCAGTAACAAAATTTCAATCGAGTTCCATTATTACATCCAGTCATGTAATATTGGACTGCTCACTAAAATTTCAGCTTTTCTGATTTCTGACCTCTGTTAATTAATCGCTAAAACTGTATACATCTGTAATATTTTTGTATAGAGAAATTATATTATCTTGAAACTAGACTTTCATATCTTTATTGTGATATAAAGAACACAAAAATACATGTAGCCATTTTCTCTAAATTTAATTTTGAATCTGGTCAAAATTATTGGACTGCTCACTAAAATTTCAGCTTTTCTGATTTCTGACCTCTGTCAATTAATCGCTAAAACTGTACACATCTGTAATATTTTGTATAGAGAAATTATATTATCTGGAAACTAGACTTTCATATCTTTTGTTTGATATAAATAACACAAAAATTAATGTAGCCATTTTTTTTAAATTTAATTTTGAATCTGGTCAAACTTATTGGACTGCTCACTAAAATTTCAGTTTTTCTGATTTCTGACCTCTGTCAATTAATCGCTAAAACTGCACACATCTGTAATATATTTGTATAGAGAAATTACATTATCTGGAAATTAGACTTTCATATCTTTATTGTGATATAAAGAACACAAAATCCATGTAGCCGTTTACTCTAAATTTAATTTTGAATCTGGTCAAAATTATTAGACTGCTCATTGAACATAGCATAAAAAAAAAATTGAATTTCGTTTCTGGGTTGGCCTGGCCATGGTGGCCCATTTTAATTTCTTTTTTTTTCCGATGGTCTGGAGTATGCCACGCCATAGTGCTATACTGCCTTTCCATTTTTCAAATTTCTATGATCCATTTCTTATTTTTAATATTTTTTTATTGATTTTCTTATATATAAAAATTGCGGAATCTAGACCGTCCAGATTGAATCGGACAGTTATACTTGCTACAGCAGGGAAAACAGACAAACCGAAAAAAGTGGCTAGGGATTTCCTGACGCTAGACGTGACGTCAGCAGAGACCAGAAAGGGAGTCGCTCTATGACGTCATAAGCGTGACGTGAATTATGAGGTAATTAATTATGACTTTTTCAAAATCTGATGATTATTTTTTTTTTTTTTTTGAGATTGTTGATAGGAGCTGTCAACATGTGAAAAAAGAAAGAAAAAAAGAAAAAGAAAAACATACAATGGCCATGCACACGGAACCAACTCCGCTGATCTCCAAATTGGAGAACAGGACCCTGTTATTCCGATCTGAACCGTTCAAAGTTTTTCATATCCGAATCTCGATAAAGGTGAATGGCTGGGATCGGAATAACAGGGTCCTGTTCTCCCTTTGGAGAACAGCGGAGTCGGATCCCATGCACACATGCGTTAGGCCATGGAACTGGTCTGCTCTTTACTGTATTTGCATCATTCTACATAATGTTATTATGAGGCAATTAAGATTTTGATTTGTGTTTTTATTTTATCAGAATATATAGCTATTTATGGGAAAATGCTCCAACCAAGTCAATGTTGTACCTCCATCATTTATGCAAAAATAATGTTTCTTACAAATGCAAAAGAAAAATGCAAATACGTACACAACTGGAGAATTACTTATTCCTGTGGCTGTCAATAGATCCCATTTTTTTATGGGATTATATATAGTATAATGCAAATTAAAGAGAATTCATTAAGATTTTATAAGATCCATAAATGAATTTATATTTAAAAAAAAAATTAGGATTTAAATGAGAATTTATATCTATTATTGTAACGAACTATACTTTCTTGTTTTCTATTTGCAAGGTGAATAAGATTTTATAAGATCCATATATGAATTTTATAAGATCTTTATTGAACAGTAGAGCTATACATTCTTGTGTGTTTTATATTCTTTTGAGGAGTATATATGAAATTCCCCCAAAAAAAGAATGGCTGATATATATTTTAAATACATCTTTTTTTTTTTCTTTTTTTTTAACACTTAAATATTTAATTATCTTTATATTCTAATGAGCATTTCTTATTTATTCATCACTTAATAGAAAAGAAATTTTATAATTTAACTAGGGATAATTAAATATATATTTCTTTTGTCAATATTCTCTTACGTGTCTTGAAACTATATATTTCTTTTAATGTACTTAATATTCAATTCTATCTGAAAATGGAATTTTTATTGTAACTATTATATATCTTTAGCATTACATTAATTATTCTAATTTCTCATATGATTTTTATTACATGTACTTAGACATATATTAATTAGTCTAACTAAATTCAAGTTTTGAATAATGAATCAATTATTATAGCTTTGAATAATGGTAAGAGAGTTGGAGTTGGGCCGTCCAGTAAAGCTTGGCCTTGGGGAAGGGTTTTGGAAAATAGGAGGTCTATTCGGGTTATATCCGCGTGGTCTGTACTCGTAGCCCTTAGCGGGTCTAGGGTGGGTAGAACGCGGACCCGATTTCGGTTGAGTGAAGAGAGCACACGGGTTCTGGAGAGAGGGAAGAGAGAGATTACCACCAAGTTGAGAGAGGAGAAGTGATTCGTGATTAGCATCGCCTGAAGGTCGACGAAATTGAGATTCTCCTTGGCATTAGCTGCAGCAACCACTGAATTGAACTCAGAACCAAGGCCGTTGAGAATTTGAATCAACAAATCATCATCACTCACCGGAGATCCAATAAACGCTAGTTCATCAGCGATTGCACGCATGCGCTGACAGAAATCGGAGCAACTAGAACCTCCCTTTGTGGTGTTCTGCAAGGAGCGGCGAAGCTCGGTCAGACGAGCACGAGAAGAGGCGGAGAAGGTCTGTTGCAGCATTTTCCAAATCTGAGTGGAGGTGGTTCAAGAAACAGTCTGATTGAGGATTGTCTCTGATAAGGAAGATCGAATTGAGGTGAGTAACAGCTAGTCTTGCTTGTACCAGTGGTAATATGCCGGATTGCTCGATTGGACCCAGTCGACAGTGAGGTTCTTGGATGGAGGTTCTTCAACAAGGTACTCGTACAGTCCATGGCCATGAAGCGCTGGTTCGAGCTGACACTTCCATGCCAAGAAGTTGCCTCGAGTGAGCTTGGTGGAGATTGAGAGATTTAGGATCACAAGGTGATCAGTAGAGGGATGGATAGCGCTTAGAGTTGCTGTAGATGCAGAATTTGGGAGGGAGGGATTAATTGGGGAAGAAATAGGATCGGACTCCATTGGAGCTCTGATACCATAAAATCTGTAACAGATAGAGAGGAATTGATGAATGCAGGAATTTTATTATTTCTTGATTAATTCTAATAGTACATGGTTTACCCCTATTTATAGGGAAAATGATTACAGCAGCTTATCTCTCTAATTAGAGTTATAACCTCCTGACAACCTTTCTAACAACCAATTACAAATGTAGTTACAGCTAACAACTTTGTCTAACAACCTCTGCTAACTAACTTTCATTGAGTCATCGAGCTGCTGACTTGGCTGTTGGTAAAGCTGCTGATTCGGTACAGTTCAGTATACTGTTACTAATATTATTCACGGAAAACTACAACATGAGACACAAAGCAAAAGAAAAGAAATAACTCGTTAATTAAAAACTCCAACATGTTCTTCCAGACCAGGCATTGCCATCCCCACCTTTCTTCCAGTAAAAGACCTTACTAACTAGTAATTGCCACTGCCACCGCCACTGCCATCCATTATGATATCCGGATTATAGTAGAAGGTGTCAAATAGTAGTTCAGATTGAGGGAATCCTGCAAGAGGCACTCACAATTTTTTTTTTACTAATATTAGTAGGCATATGGGAATTCAGCATATTAAAAAATTAAGATAATCCTGTAGAATATGCTCACCATTAGTAAGTTGCACTGAGTCCCCAATCTCATGGAAAAGAGGGTTTTGCATCTCCACTATATGCTCACCATACGCAGTTGAGATGGGTTCATTTGATAAATTCTTTGAAGGCCAAATTGTCATACCAGCTATTATTAATAATAACAAAAGAAACTTAGCTCAGTGCCTCAGTCCGATAACATATAAAAGGGTTCAACAAAAGATGAGCAAAATGCGGCACCTTCAATTATATCCTTCTCAGAAGGGTTTGCCTTTGATGATCCCCAACTGGCAACACCACGCTCAACTTTTGTACAGACAGATGAGTTTTTTTCCATCGGCTGAGGTATAATCATACAATTCTGAGTTAAAAAAAGAAAATTTTAATTAGTTGGTATGCATCCCATTCAGTATATTTCTCTCTCCACATTCACATTCACATTCGCATGCAGAAAGAATAAACAAAAATATTACATTTATGTTGTTCTTAATTTGATATTCAAAATAAAATTGGTTTGAATTTGGACTAAAAATGTCTACTTCTTAATCCATTGAAACAAACCAAATATGTGAACTCAACTTGTAATGAATACAATTAAATTATAAACCGAACAAGACACTTTGTAAAGAATAAATGCTATTAAAATCAAAGATATAATCGGCCAGAACAATTGTAAAATCTGGCAAATGACATAAAGATATAATGAACGCACCTGGCAATGCTGACTACTGTTGTTCGAGACATTGTATTTAGCATTAAATTCACCGGCACTTTGCTTCACATGCTCAACCATAGACTCCCACTCTTTGTTAGATTCTGACTTAATACAAAGTATCTACAAAATATGAAAGAGGAAAGAGATGAAAATGAGTATTACCATCCATGAAATCAGAAAGCAAAATTTATTAACAAACGAATACGAAAAAAGAATGATCATGATCTTAAATCCTGGTTTCGGTACCAGTATAATGCGGTAGGCACCAGATCTGTATCAGCATTTACCTTTTCAGTACCACTACCAATATTAGTCAAGCATGAAACAAATATGAACTAGTATAATTGATGCACCTTATTGTACCAACACAATATAAGTACTTATAGGTGGGTACTGGAATTGTAATATTACGTACTGGTACTGAATCTATTCAGCTGCCAGAACTAAAAACCACTCTGATATTTGCAAGTGTAACATAAAAACTACAGGTGAGTATTCTAACCTCACGAAGTTCAGATTGATTATTGTTATACAACAAGAGGAAATCCTCCACTGTTTTGATGTTATTCTTTTGGAGGAGAGAAGCACGATCTCTTCCAACTTTCCTGATACGCTGTACATTGTGTCTCAGCTTTAGCAGGTCCGGTATTTGGGACGCTACAGAAAAAAAAGGCATCAAATCAGCAAGTATCAAACATACAAGGATTTAATTTACCCTCCAGTATCAACATATACAAACTTAACACACATGTAGTGGCACCAAAATCTTTATGTTCGTGATTTTTGGTCATGAAATGCAAATTGGACTTTACATGCTGGTACTGGTAAAATATGGTAGGAGCATAGACTAAGATACTCAGAACATCTCTTACTAGTACCATGCCAGTTACCAACGACACTATAATGAATAATGATCAACACACAATGAAAATCATTCTTTACCTTTCACGCGGCGGTCTTTTACCCGAAAAGGTTCGCTCACACCCTCTTGAACTCTTTCCCCATTCAAATAACCCTCTTCTCCTTCAACATCAACCATAACCCCTAGCCGAAATCCGCTCTTTGTCCAGCTTGAATTATCATTAAAAATAATATTTCCAAAAGTACCAACCCCATTTTCAAGCCGAATAGTAAGACTATGACCGATCAAAATTGGCCCCTTTCCATCCCTTTCCCTTAACACACTCTGATCAAACTCACTTCTGCTCCAATTTACTCCTTTGTATTTCCAAAAATCAGCATCGATCGCAGTGATTGTAGCTTTGGCAGAAGAGAGAGAGTTGTCAGGAGATATGACAGACTGAGTGTGCGTGTCGTATATTTCAACTTCTATGGGGCCTCCATTCTCGTCTTTCGCTGGGTCGGTTGTGAAGGTGGGGTTTTGGACCTTGTTCTTGAACTTTAACTGGTACTGAGCTGGGATGTTTGGATCTGGCAGCAGCCTTTAAGAGAAATTTGAAATCCATAATTACTCACAGGAGCCAGAAACAAAAAGAAAAACAGCTTGAATGTTGTGGTAATTTTTACAGTCACCATTTGAAAACCAATAACCTACTTCCTCCAAAGTTGGAATAAAAATGGTGAATAAGTAATTTTCACAAAATTAGAGTTGATGATGAGGGTATGTTGATTGAATAAAATCGTTGACTGCCATAAATGAGGATCAACAAACTCCTGATAGGCCTATTTGGTGTTTCTTGTAAAATTGGGTGTTGAGATAAATTAAAAAGAGTAAATAATAGCTCACCTTGGTGCAAGTACTCATGTCACAGACATGTTTTTAAGGCGAGATTTTTTTAGCTCAGCTGGTATTTCAAATGTGAAGTGAGTTATAGATGAGTGCTGGTACAGCAAGGTGAATGTACACAGTTTCATAGGATAGATTGCTATGTCTGTAGATTAGTAGTAGTTTTCTGATTATTTTTATGTAATATTTCGGGGCCGTTGTACAACAAAAACAACCCAGCCTTTAATCCTAAACAAGTCGGGGCCGTTGTAAATAACTTTTTTTAATCAATCAAAAATGTGTGATGGCAATTGCCACCTCACCCTAAAAAAAAAACAAAAAAACAAAATAGCTCACCTTGGAGTTAAATTGTGGTGAGACATTCTACCAAGCTCTTCCCTAGCCTGGATCTCTTCTCTAACCTGTTAAATTAAAATAAAATTGGCATTACATAAACGTCAGAGAGTCAATGAGGGACGTGCATGAGAATAACGGTCTATGGACAGTACTGATACAAACAAATAAGCAATTAAGCCTAATAAATTTGCCCCCAATATACCAAAAATTGTTTAATCAAATTTAAACTTAAGCAAGCAAACATAGACTAAAATAACTCTTCACGTTCAATTAACGACCAGTAAAAGCAAGGATAAACAGCAATAAAACAATTCCAAGGAACACAGAAAAAGTAATTAAACAATGGTCAGAGTAGCACAAGTGGCATATGGTGGCATTGCCATAGATTTCATTCACATGAAACCATTTGATCAAAACCCAGTACCAAACCACTGATAGAAGACCTGGAAATAAGCAAAATGCAACTAAATTTGAACATCCAAGGTTTTAGCAACTAAATGGGAATGGTTTTTGCAATTATAAGAAAGGGAATGAATCCTTACAATTCTCCGAATCATCTCTTCAGTATGCCTTGGAAATGCGGGATTCCTAGTAAACAACAGATAAAGTTAAGAGAGAGATTAAGAGAGAGAGATTAAGAGAGGAGAGGAGAAGAGTGGAACTGACATAAGAGAGAGCGGACGGTTATCGTTGTGAATGGCCATCTCTACTTCGCTCTCTGTCTATGTCGTTCTATCTATGTCTATATCGGATTTATGACAACTGAAGACTTTATATAGAGGAGTTCAAGTGTTTGTATAAGGAACCGGACCGTCAGTATCCCCTAAACTAACCCAATCTTTTTCACGTTCAATTACCAATACACTTGAACCCCTCTTCAGTTGTGTATTGGTAATTGAACGTGAAAAATATTGGGTTAATTTAGGAGAACTGATTATCCGCATCCAACATCTCTAAACTAACTCAATCTTTTTCACGTTCAATTACCAATACACTTGAACCCCTCTTCAGTTGTGTATTGGTAATTGAACGTGAAAAATATTGGGTTAATTTAGGAGAACTGATTATCCGCATCCAACATCTCTAAACTAACTCAATCTTTTTCACGTTCAATTACCAATACACTTGAACCCCTCTTCAGTTGTGTATTGGTAATTGAACGTGAAAAAGATTGGGTTAAGTTAGGGGAACTGATGGTCAGCACCCAACATCTCTAAACTAACCCAATTTTTTTCACGTTCAATTACCAATACACTTGAACTCCTCTTCAGTTGTGTATTGGTAATTGAACGTGAAAAATATTGGGTTAGTTTAGGAGATACTGACGGTCCGGATCTAAAATAAAAAAATTGGGTTGCTTCAGGAGATCCTGACTCCCGCGGCAGCCTTTTCTGAAATCTAATAATTCTAAAAAAAATGGAAAAAAGGAGACTCCCGCGGCAGCTGGTGAGGAACTCTGAGATAATCTCATATCCGCGTTTATGGAACTCTTGTGTTTCAAATAGAATAATGGACTCGGGGTCGGGGAGCATGAAATTCGCATCTCTGACTTATCTCATATTTTGCGTTACCACGTGTCCGGTGCCTACCGCAGGAGATAGCTTTACGATTCGTGCAGAACGTTCTGCTCGAAGCCCAAAGCTTTCTCCTGCGGTAGGCAACGGATACATCGGTCACGCACAATATGCGAATTTCATGCCACCACAGTCCAAATGCTAATTAGATATGCACAGTCAACCAGCCTATCCGAGTGCGTATTCTATTTGAAATGGAGGAGGCCAGTTAAATTTCTTTGAATCTCAGAAGATGCGAATTCAAGTTCCCAGCCGATATTTCACCGAATTTTTTTATTAGTATCCATAAAAAATAAATAATTACAAAATATCCATGATTTTTGGGTATTTTTAAAACTACCCAAACAGTTTTTTATTTTTGGAAAATTTAAGAGTAATTTAGTAATTTACTATTACATATTGTTTTTTTGTCATATGATTTTATTGTTTGTTATATTTTTTTTAACATACTAGCCATTATGTCTGACAATGTTTTTTTGTATGCGTTTATTTGATATTTTTTTATGTTTGATGATGTTTTTTTTTATATGTTTATTTGTTATCTTATGATGTTTGACTATGTTTTCTATTGATTATGTTGGTTTTTTTTAAAACAATTAGAGTTATGTTTTGTTTTACTAAAAAGGCATCCAAATAAATTAAAACATAAGAAATGTTACAATTTAAACATAAAATACTACAAAACAATTTAACTAAAATTACAACACTAACATAAAAAATTAGACGCCACTGCACGGCAACCACGACGTGCTGGACGGGTCTCTGAATGAAGTGGTAGAGAGTGATGACGACCACCAGAGAGGGACCATCGCCTAGATGGACTTACTTGAAAATGAACCAAATCATATAGACAAACTCCACAAAAGAGGAGAGAGAATGCTAAAAAAAACGAAGATATGTGAAATTCAGAATCCCTACCACATATATATATAAAACCCTGAACCGTCCAGAGGCAGTTTGGGTAGTTTTAGAAATATCCAAAAATTATGAATATTTTTGTAATGGGGCAATTTCAAGTATACCCCTCAAAAACTTCAAAATTACGTATTCCCCCTCCAAAGTTTGAAATTATGTATTTCCCCCTCTAAACTTCAAAAACTCACAAATTTGCCCATTTTATTGTCTTTTATATTAAAACTCATTCTTAATTTATAAAAAATACCCATTTTTTCCTTTATTAAAAGCATAAAACGCCCATCATACTCAAATTTGAATCTGAAGGATTCCTCTACTTTTTTAACTGCTTTAAGATCTGTGCAAGCTAGATCAGCACGAATCTTGAAGCGAACACACACGAATATTGAAGCGACGTGCACAAGATCTTAATGCGATGCGCGCGGATCGAAATTGCTTTAAAATTCGTGCACACTAGATCAGCACGAATCTTAAAGCCAACACGCACATATATTGAAGCTACACGCACAGATCTTAATGCGATGCGCGTGGATCGGACGGTAAAGGAACTCTTCATATTCAAATTTGAGTCCGATGGAATTTTTATGATTTTAATAAAGGGTAAAATGGGTATTTTATAAATTTAGAATGAGTTTTAATATAAAAAACAATAAAATGGATAAATTTGTGAGTTTTTGAAGTTTAGAGGGGGAAATACGTAATTTCAAAGTTTAGAGGGGGAAATACGTAATTTTGATGTTTTTGTGGGGTATACGTGAAATTCCCCCTTTTGTAATTTTTGTAATTTTTTTTAGTGGATACTAATAAAATTCGGGATATTTCCTTTTTTGTTTAAAAAAATAAACAATAAAAGGGAAATTGATGGGGAAAATTCTCTCTTCTACGCCTCGCATGGAGGAAACGGAAATGGGATTACGAGAATGAAGGGGCAAACTTCCGGCCCGGATATACACTTATCTTTTTTCTTTTAATTTTATTTTTATGTCATACATTTCAAACACCACTAAATAATACGAGTAGAACTAGGGTGCTCTTAAGCTCACCAAATTTCTTTGTGAGCTTAACTCAAAAACCTAGCTATCGGATTGGATTCAAATAACAGATCCAAAATGTTAAAACCAATCTAGTTCACGAGTGATGCGTTTACATTTCAAAATTATAAATTATAAATTAATTTAGTATAAAGTCAAGCAATCAAAAAATGATGAAAAATGATCGCATTAAAATTAGCTTATAAATAATCTTTTTATGAAAACTAATTTGCAGTAAACTCTACAAATGCATAAATGAAACAACTTAAAATTCAAGTTGTCAGTTTTCAACACAGTTTGATAATTTAATTGACAGCAAAAATTGAAGGAAATGGAACCTCTAGATTTTAATATTCTACGGATTTTAATTTACTTAATATTCAATTCTATCTGACAATTCAATTTTTATTGTAACTATTATATATCTTTAGCATTACATTAATTATTCTAATTTCTCATATGATTTTTATTACATGTACTTAGACATATATGAATTAGTCTAACTAAATTCAAGTTTTGAATAATGTATCAATTATTATAGCTTGGATTTCTATAGAGCAATTGATATTGAATAATTGTCAAATTTATAACATATGTGTTTTTTTTAATTCATATTGGATTTGTATATTCAAAACATTGATCATTGCTGATTTCTTTTTCTTTTTTTTATAACAATTGAGATTTGTGGCTCAATATATTTTTAGGTAAATTAATATTAACTCATTCTTATTATATTTTTATAATATATAAAGAGATAGACTATGGTGAGTTGTGAAGTAAAACAACGTTTCATTTTGAAAATCTAAACCATCGATCCGAACCGCTCAACATGATCTCCATATTGAAATGTGCTTGGAGACCAAATTTTACATTTTTTTGGATTTTTTTACTATTTATTAAGCCATTTTGAAAATCGTTGATTTGAGTGAACAATAAAAAACAGTAAAAACTTCTGGACCATTCGATCAGCGATTTTCAAAGTGGCTTAATAAATATTAAAAAATTCCAAAAAATGTAAAATTTGGTCTTCAAACACATTTCAATATGGAGATCATGTTGAGCGTCCGGATCGGTTGTTTAGATTTTCAAAATAAAAATATGAGCGTGAAGTAAAAATGACCTCTTACTTAGCAACTCACCATAGCCCAGCTCATATATAAATGACTTCTTTATAATTAATTTTAGTTAATATGTTCATTGTTAATTCACATGATGAAAAATTACCTTAGAAATACAACACCAATTATTTAATTTACTGACAGTTATTCATCATGTAACTGTGGTTCCTATTAACTTTACTAATTTATGTTTTAGCGAAATATGTAACTAATATATATATATAGAGGAGGGTTCAAATGCCTCCATTTTTTGTACCTCCATTATGCCTCCATTTTTTAAAACTTTAATAACTCAAAATTTAAAACTTAAAAGTCAAAATAAAACAGTTGGATATGATCTACATCATTTTATCTATGTGCTCATAAAAAATTATCACATTTTGATTTTATATTTATGTGAATCAATAAGTTGAAAAATCAACGTCTAGAAATTATCCACATTAGTACGTTTTTTACAAGCTCTTGATGACAACCAAAACAAAATATGAAATGTCATAATTTTTTACACGTGCATAGATAAAATGATGTAGATCATATCCAACGTTTTATTTTCACTTTTAAGTTTTAAATTTTGAGTTATTAAAGTTTTTAAAAATGGAGGCATAGTGGAGGCATGAAAAATGGAGGCATTTGAGTCCTCCTCATATATATATATAGTGAGGCTATAGTAATATGCATAATTTTGGACTGTATTATGTTCTAGTATCTTCGTTCTCAAAGTATAACAGTCAATTTGAATCGTTCAATATGATCTTCATATAAATTATGTTTTTACTATTTTTTTAGGAGTAGGGTTAAAATGCATCATTGGTTTTGTGCTCCAATCATGCTCCACGTCTTTTTCTCCGTTTTCAAAGTTCGACAATCGATCCGAACCGCTCAATATGATCTTTGTATTAAAATGTGCTTGGAGACCAAATCTTATATTTTTTGGAATTTTTTTTGCTAATTTTTTAGATAGGTACAAAATCACTTTCAGAAGATTCTGGACCATCCAAAACAGTGATTTTGTACCTATCTAAAAAATAGTAAACAAATTTCAAAAAATATAAAAAAATTTCTCCAAGCACATTTTAATATGAAGATCACATTGAGCGGTTTGGATCGATTGTTCGAACTTTGAAAACGGAAAAAAAAAAACGTGGAGCATGATTGGAGCACAAAACCAAGGGTACATTTTAACCCTACTCTTTTTTTAGATAGGCACGTAGAAAATCACTTAATCTAAAAGAGTCTAGACCATTCAAAACTAGTGATGTTTTACATATCTAAAAAATAGTAAAACGTTCTAAAAATATATAAAATTTATTCGGCAAATAAAATTTTAAACGTATTATATCTATTTTGGCAAGACTCATGGAATCACAACCAAAATAATATGAGTTATTGTTGTTTCTTAGACACCAACATGAAAATGACGGACAATAACTTCGCAATAACATCAATATATCAACTGGAAGATTAGTTAAATAACTTAATGGAGAGTTAATGAAGAGGAGTGAATAAAGAGGAAGAGTTGATGGCGCTATTTGTTAGAAATAAATTAAATTTGTTGATCATGATTCACTAGTGAATATAATATAAATATTTAGAGGTGGTCATCTCATTCAGGAATTCAGAGTAGCTCCAATGCTCATCGGATCTACTTTGGTTCAATGGACGTGATGACCATCCGATCAGTATCAAGATTCGTGCACTCTGCATTCAAATCCGTGCACACAGATTTAATGCTAATCGTACGGTGTTAGAGCTAATTGAACCTAAAAGTAGGTCCGATGCCCATCGGACCTACTCCTATCTCCTCATACAGATCTGCTACGTTATTTGACTTAGAGGTGGTCATCTCAATTAATATCTCATATTGAGAGCTTGATTTGGGCTACGATCCAAAAAAAAATGTTTTGGACTGATCAGCGGACCCACATGTCAATGGTAATGTATATAGTACTGTAGGTAGGAGACTAGGAGTACTGTACAAACCATCTTATCCACTTTATAGTACTGGTTTCTTTCCATGTTATGTATCTATAATGAGAATACATAGAGCATCCCAAATATTTTTGGGTCTAATTAATTCCAAACCATCTTATCCACTTTAAAATCTGTGTGCACGAAAATTGAAACAAATGGGCACGAATTTTAAAATAGAACGCACACATCTTAAAGCAGATCGGACGGTGATTGAACCCATCAAACCAAAGTAAGTCCAATGGACATCGGACCTACTCTTCTCTCATCTATAATATAGATACTAATATTTTGCCTGTGCTTTGCTAGGGGTTAAAAATTCAAACAGAAAATACAACAAATAAAAGTAAATCAGGTCAAATATTTTCATTCTTAACACTTAACAGTATTTGTCTTTTTTATAATTTATGTTTCTTGTGCAATAAAATGAACTGTTTTATCTTTAATTTCTCTGCTTAAAATCTTTCCATGGTAACAATATATATATATAATGTATGCTATTACTTTTATGTCTTATTTATAAATTCATAATTGAATATCTAGAGAAGGAATATTATATTACGCACTTAGTTTTAATATTGCATCAACTATGCTTTAGTATGTGCATTGTATTCGAATTAATAAACATATAATTAAGGAGGAGGGATCGGATTACACCCTTTTTTTTGACACATTTTGACACCTATCATTTTCAAAGTCCAAATAGTCGATCCAAATCGTTTAACATGATAGATATATTAAAATGTGCTTGGAGATCAAATTTTACATTTTTTGTATTTTTTTACTATTTATTAAGATGGTTACAAAATCGTTGTTTTCAGACCATTGAAAAACAACGATTTTGTAACCATCTTAATAAATAGTAAAAAAATTCAAAAAAATGTAAAATTTGATCTCCAAGCACATTTTAATATGGTGATCATGTTGAACGGTTTGGATCGACTGTTTGGATTTTGAAATCGCAAAATTAACATATAAAAAAAACAGTGTCAAGATGTGTCAAAAAAAAAAGGTGTAATTGGATCCCTCCTCATAATTAAGTGGCAGTATCTGATCAATATATATGTTGTTGGTTTGATTAAGTGGCAGTATCTTAATCCAATATATTTGTCGTGCAAGAAAACATTATTGGATTGGTTACAAAATAACAGTAAATTATAATAATAATTACTAAAAAAAGATTTCATAAATATTAAATATTTTATTAAAATTTTCAGTTCATAATATTTTGTACTAACATGATTTAAGTGTCCAGTATCCTGTCTTGGCAGTTGCAGATAGCACCTATCTTCATAAAAAAAAATTTAGAAGGGTTTGGCTCTGATGATCAATTAAAGCCTGAAATTCAAATGACAACAATAATTTAGACATGAGGTATAATCATACAATTCTGAGTTAACAAAAGAAATTTTAATTTCTTGGTGCGCATTTCAGCACAAATTAAGAGTCAATAGCTGAACAAAGGTTGATATTATAAGAGATGAGCTATGCTGAGTAAAAAGAGTTTTTTACTCAGGTAAGCTTAATTTCCCTTTTTTTTTCAAGTGTTTTGTAACAGTGGAAAATTGTTGATCTGGCCATTGTCAAAAACTGTAGCATATGATTCTTGTTGTAATGAAATTTAGAAATTGAAAGAAAAAGTACCTTAAAATGGTACTTTTTCTTTCATATGGTATATTTTAGAAATTGAAAGAACCTTAAAATGGTATATTTTAAGGTACTGATACTGGTACAGTAGCTGTACCAGTGGCTGTCAGAAATTTGTACTGGTACAGTGATTGTACCAGTAGTTGATAGAGAAAGCACAAGTAATTTGTTTGTAGTGGGTGGAATTAGGTCTATATGTCTTTAAGAATATCACAAGTAATTGTAGTTGTAATTAAAAATCAAATAAAAAGCAAAGCTCAATTGAATCAGTTCCTACGAAAGAATTTTATTTCACAAAAGCACAAATTCAATTTCTTCAACAAAGACTTAGAACACAAATAAAAAATAGTAACACAAGACATAGGAACTTGAAGCATTTTCCTTTTTTTTTGTGTGTACCAGCCTTCGGTACCAAATTAAAATAAAGAAAACAGAAATTAAAACAATTCAACCCTTTCTTTGTGTGTGCCAGCCTTTGGACCCTTTTTTGTTCTTATCATCTATTCCTTTGATTTTCTTACTTTCTGGTACAACCCTTTCTGGTATAACTGTACCAATTTCAAAATTGTCACTTAATTTTTGTAAGAAAATAATCATAGATCTCTTTTTTTTCAGTTGTAACCGTTAAGTTTATTGAATTGACCTAGTCGGGACTAATCTCCACTGTATCTGCACATTGAATAGCAAACCATAATACACTAGTAACTGAATTTTTTTGGAAATATCCATATAATATCTAAAAACAAAACAGCAAGCAGCACACAAATTGAACAACAATCAATAAACCCAATTAAAAAAAAAATTAACAACAGCAAGTATTTACAACAATAACCACAACAGACCAATGTTCATATTTCAATCTCATCAGATTCTTTCCTTTTTTAGGGTCAGTTGGCAAAGTTGCCGTCTGACATTTGTATTAGAGATAAAAAAGGTGTTTTTACAACCTAGTCCCTGTACATATTTACCAGTAAGACTAAAAGAAGTACTAAATCTACGCAAACTGCTCAATTTTGGTATCCTCGACTATGTATTTACCAGCTCCTCGCGTGGTCACCTCCCTGCACCCTAACAGTGAAAATCCTTTAATTTCTTTCCCGCCATAACACCCATGCTCCCACTACCCACGTGGAGGGTAGGCGCATTTGATATCAATACACTATGAAAATCATTATTTACCTTTCCCTCGGCGGTCTAGTACCCAAAAAGATTCGCTCACAGCCTCTTGAACTCTTTCCCCATTCAAATAACTCTCTTCTCCGTCACACTCAACCATAACCGCTAGCCGAAATCCGCTCTTTGTCCAGCTTGAATTATCATTAAAAACAATATTTCCAAAAGTACCAACCCCATTTTCAAGCCGAATAGTAAGACTACCACCTTTTCAACATAGGCCCCTTCCCCTTCCCTTTCCTTTGGATGAGAAAGATTTAAATTTTTTATTTTGACATAACTGTATACTTAGAGGTAATGGAGCAAAAGCTTGATTACAACAAGGCCTCTACCACATTGATGTGCTGTGCTCAGTGAATGTAATTAACAACAAAATCAAACAAAAAACAAAAGTTTAGAAAAGAAACATGTTAATTAAAACTCCAACATGGGATATATTATTCACGGAAAACTACAACATGCGACACAAACCAAAAGAAAAGAAACAACTCGTTAATTAGAAACTCCAGCATGAGTTATTCTGGCCAGTTCTCTTGGAAGATCCCTGAATAACCTGCTGTCTGACTTTCTTCCAGAAAGAGATCTTCCAAACCAGGCACTTCCATCCCCACCTTTCTTCAAGTAAAAGAACTTCCTAACCAGTAATTGCCACTGCCACCGCCACTGCCATCCATTTTGATATCCAGATTGCCACTGCCATCCATTAGGATATCCCAATTATAGGAGGACATGTCAAATGGTAGTTCAGATTGATCCTGCGGGAATCCTGCAAGAGGCACTCACAAATTTTTATTTACTAATATTGGTAGGCACATGGGAAAGCAGCATATTAAATTATTGAGATAATCTTGTAGAATAATCAGTTTATATAATTGAAAGTGAAGTACTTACCGCTATCATTAGTAAGTTGCACCGAGTCCCCATTCTCATGGAAAAGACGGTTTTGCATCTCCATCGGCTGAGGTATAATCATACAATTCTGAGTTAACAAAAAAAAAATTTTAATTTTTTGGTTAATGCATCCCATTCAGTATATTTCTCTCTCCACATTCACATTCACATTCGCATGCTGAAAGAATAAACAAAATATTACATTTATGTTGTTCTTACTTCTTAATTTGATATTCAAAATAAAATTGGTTTGAATTTGGATTAAAAATGTCTACTTCTTTATCCATTGAAACAAACCAAACATGTGAACTCAACTTGTAAAGAATACAATGAAATTATAAACCGAACAAGACACTTTGTAAAGAATAAATGTTATTAAAATTGAAGATATAATCGGCCAGAAACAATTGTAAAATCTGGCAAATGACATAAAGATATAATGAACGCACCTGGCGATGCTGACTACTGTTGTTCGAGACATTGTATTTAGCATTAAATTCATCGGCACTTTGCTTCACATGCTCAACCATAGACTCCCACTCTTTGTTAGATTCTGACTTAATACAAAGTATCTTGAAAATATGAAAGAGGAAAGAGATGAAAATGAGTATTACCATCCATGAAATCAGAAAGGAAAATTTATTAACAAACGAATACGAAAAAAGAATGATCATGATCTTAAATCCTGGTTTCGGTACCAGTATAATGCAGTAGGCACCAGATCTGTATCAGCATTTACCTTTTCAGTACCACTACCAATATTAGTCAAGCATGAAACAAATATGAACTAGTATAATTGATGCACCTTATTTGTACCAAGGCAATATAAGTACTTATAGGTGGGTACTGGAATTGTAATATTACGTACTGGTACTGAATCTATTCAGCTGCCAGAACTAAAAACCACTCTGATATTTGCAAGTGTAACATAAAAACTACAGGTGAGTATTCTAACCTCACGAAGTTCAGATTGATTATTGTTATACAACCAGAGGAAATCCTCCACTGTTTTGATGTTATTCTTTTGGAGGAGAGAAGCACGATCTCTTCCAACTTTCCTGATACTCCGTACATTGTGTCTCAACTTTAGCAGGTCTGGTATTTGGGACTCTACAGAAAAAAAAGCATCAAATCAGCAAGTATCAAACATACAAGGATTTAATTTACCCTAATATATACAAACTTAACACATATGTAGTGGCACCAAAATCTTTATGTTCGTGATTTTTGGTCATCAATTGCAAATTGGACTTTACATGCTGGTACTGGTAAAACATGCTAGGAGCATAGACTAAGATACTCGGAACATCTCTTACTAGTACCATGCCAGTTACCAACGACACTATAATGAATAATGATCAATACACAATGAAAATCATTCTTTACCTTTCACGCGGCGGTCTTTTACCCGAAAAGGTTCGCTCACACCCTCTTGAACTCTTTCCCCATTCAAATAACCCTCTTCTCCTTCAACATCAACCATAACCCCTAGCCGAAATCCGCTCTTTGTCCAGCTTGAATTATCATTAAAAATAATATTTCGAAAAGTACCAACCCCATTTTCAAGCTGAATAGTAAGACTATGACCGATCAAAATTGGCCCCTTTCCATCCCTTTCCCTTAACACACTCTGATCAAACTCACTTCTGCTCCAATTTACTCCTTTGTATTTCCAAAAATCAGCATCGATCGCAGTGATTGTAGCTTTGGCAGAAGAGAGAGAGTTGTCAGGAGATATGACAGACTGAGTGTGCGTGTCGTATATTTCAACTTCTATGGGGCCTCCATTCTCGTCTTTCACTAGGTCGGTTGTGAAGGTGGGGTTTTTGACCTTGTTCTTGAACCTTAACTGGTACTGAGCTGGGATGTTTGGATCTGGCAGCAGCCTTTAAGAGAAATTTGAAATCCATAATTACTTACAGGAGCCAGAAGCAAAAAAAAATACAGCTTGAATCTCTAGGTAAATTTTACAGGCATGCATCATTTGAAAACCAATAACCTACTTCCTCCAAAGTTGGAATAAAAATGATGAATAAGTAATTTTCACAACATTAGAGTTGATGATGAGGTATGTTGATTGAATAAAATCGTTGACTGCCATAAATGAGGATCAACAAACTCCTGATAGGCCTATTTGGTGTTTCTTGTAAAATTGGGTGTTGAAATAAATTAAAAAGAGTAAATAATAGCTCACCTTGGTGCAAGTACTCATGTCACAGACATGTTTTTAAGGCGAGATTTTTTTAGCTCAGCTGGTATTTCAAATGTGAAGTGAGTTATAGATGAGTGCTGGTACAGCAAGGTGAATGTACACAGTTTCATAGGATAGATTGCTATGTCTGTAGATTAGTAGTAGTTTTCTGATTATTTTCATGTAATATTTCGGGGCCGTTGTACAACAAAAACAACCCAGCCTTTAGTCCTAAACAAGTTGGGGCCATTGTAAATAACTTTGTTTAATCAATCAGAAATGTGTGATGGCAATTGCCACCTCACCCTTAAAAAAAATAAATAAATAACTCACCTTGGAGTTAAATTGTGGAGAGACATTTTACCAAGCTCTTCCCTAACCTGTTAAATTAAAATAAAATTGGCATTACATAAACGTCAGAGAGTCAATGAGGGGGACGTGCATGAGAATAACGGTCTAGGGACAGTACTGATACAAACAAATAAGCAATTAAGCCTAATAAATTTGCCCCCAATATACCAAAAATTGTGCAATCAAATTTAAACTTAAGCAAACATAGACTAAAATAACTCTTCACGTTCAATTAACGACCAGTAAAAGCAAGGATAAACAGCAATAAAACAATTCCAAGGAACACAGAACAAGTAATCAAACAATGGTCAGAGTAGCACAAGTGGCATATGGTGGCATTGCCACCGATTTCATTCACATGAAACCAAACCACTGATACAAGGCCTGGAAATAAGCAAAATACAACTAAATTTGAAGAGCCAAGTTTTGAACAACTAAATGGGAATGGTTTTTGCAATTATAAGAAGAGGAGGGTTCAAATGCCTCCATTTTTTGTGCCTCCACCATGCTTCCATTCTTAAAACTTCAATAACTCAAAATTTAAAACTTAA
The DNA here is from genome assembly GCA_025461125.1 of Carex kokanica. Classification (NCBI taxonomy): domain Eukaryota; kingdom Viridiplantae; phylum Streptophyta; class Magnoliopsida; order Poales; family Cyperaceae; genus Carex; species Carex kokanica. Next base: position 104,744 of record JAJGRX010001301.1, read on the forward strand.
AAATCAAAATAAAACCATGGGATATGATCTACATCATTTTATCTGTGTGCTCATAAAAAATTATCACATTTTGATTTTGTTTTTATGTGAATCAATAAGTTGAAAAATCAACGTCTAGAAATTATCCACATTAGTACGTTTTTTTATAAGCTCTTGGTGACAACCAAAACAAAATTGAAATATCATAATTTTTTACACGTGCATAGATAAAATGATATTAAATCATATCCAACAGTTTTATTTTGACTTTTGAGTTTTAAATTTTGAGTTATTAAAATTTTTAAAAATGGAGGCATGGTGGAGGCAGGAAAAATGGAGGCATTTGAACCATCCTCGAGGAGGGTTCAAATGCCTCCATTTTTTGTACCTCCGCCATGCCTCCATTCTTAAAACTTCAATAACTCAAAATTTAAAACTTAAAAATCAAAATAAAACCGTTGAAATGATCTACATCATTTTATCTATGTGCTCATAAAAAATTATCACATTTTGATTTTGTTTTTATGTGAATCAATAAGTTGAAAAATCAACGTCTAGAAATTATCCACATTAGTACTTTTTTTTATAAGCTCTTGGTGGCAACCAAAACAAAATTGAAATATCATAATTTTTTACACGTGCATAGATAAAATGATGTAGATCATATCCAACGGTTTTATTTTGACTTTTAAGTTTTAAATTTTGAGTTATTAAAATTTTTAAAAATGGAGGCATGACGGAGGCATGAAAAAATGGAGGCATTTGAACCCTCCTCAAGAAGAAGAGGAGGGTTCAAATGCCTCCATTTGTTGTGCCTCCGCCATGCCTCCATTCTTAAAACTTCAATAACTCAAAATTTAAAACTTAAAAATCAAAATAAAACCGTTGGATATGATCTACATCATTTTATCTATGTGCTCATAAAAATTATCACATTTTGATTTTATTTTTATGTGAATCAATAAGTTGAAAAATCAACGTCTGAAAATTATCCACATTAGTACGTTTTTTTATAAGCTCTTGGTGACAACCAAAACAAAATTGAAATATCATAATTTTTTACACGTGCATAGATAAAATAATATAGATCATATCTAACGGTTTTATTTTGACTTTTAAGTTTTAAATTTTGAGTTATTAAATTTTTTAAAAATAGAGGCATGATGGAGGACATGAAAAATGAATGCATTTGAAAAATGAATGCATTTGAACCCTCCTCTTGTAAGAAAGGGAATGAATCCTTACAATTCTCCGAATCATCTCTTCAGTATGCCCGGGATTCCTGGTAAACAACAGATAAAGTTAAGAGAGAGATTAAGAGTGAGAGAGATTAAGAGAGGAGAAGAGAAGAAGAGTGGAACTGACATAAGGATATTGGTCTGGTCTCCGGGGAAAGGAGTGAGCGGACGGTTATCGTTGTAAAAGGCCATCTCTACTTCGCTCTCTGTCTATATCGTTCTTGTTCTATTTATAGCGCTGACCCCTCCAAAAAATGGCGAAAGAGGATGCTAAGAAAAAGACAGCTGGTTTCTAGGAAGTTTGTTTCTTTTTTTTTAATTGTAAAAGAGAGGAGGGCTTCGGAAAAAGAGAGGAGTTCAAATGCATTCGTCGGCATCTCGTTCCGAATTATTGTTAAATAACTATAAACAATGATTAATAGTAAATTTAAACAAATTATTGATAATAAAATCTGAACTAATTAAAACTTTAATTTAAGGACAACAAACATGACAATTAACTAGTTACGATACCTCAAATTTTAAAAATTTATTAAGTATAAAATTATAATTTGTTGAGAAAGTTCAGCTTATATGGAAATTGAGACAAAGTAAATTAGTAGGTTTTGGTAAAAAAAAAATATCTGTAAATGGGAAGTAGTGGGAACAGGAGCTAAACATGTGCCTCTGATTCTCTTCACCGTTTTAGTTCTCTCATAAGAAATTTTTTAATGAAATATTGATTTCTGGTACCTAACCAAGTCTAAGTTTGAACATCCCACCAGCCGAGATTTTTATATATAAGAAAATAAATAAATAAAATATTAAAAATAAGAAACTGTTCATCAGAATTTCAAAAATAAGAAGGCCGTCATCCAGCATGGCGTCTCTCAGGGACGCCATCCCAGACTGCGGCCCGCGGAAAAAACATAAAAAACGTAAAAAAAAAAAAAAAAAAAACGGGACGTCGTCCCAGACAACGTCCTAAAAAAAAAAGAAATAATAATAATAATAATAATAATAATTTTTTTTTCTGCTGTGTTAAGTCAGAAATCCAATAATTTTGATCAGATTCAAAATTCATTTTAGAGAAAATGGCTACATGAATTTTTGTGTTCTTTATATCAAAATAAAGGTACGAAAGTCTAGTTTCCAGATAATATAATTTCTCTATACAAAAATATTACAGATTGGTACAGTTTTAGCGATTAATTGACAGAGGTCAGAATTATTGGACTGCTCACTGAAATTTCAGCTTTTCTGAATTCTGACCTCTGTCAATTAATCGCTAAAACTGTACCAATCTGCAATATTTTTGTATAGAGAAATTATATTATCTGAAAACTAGACTTTCGTACCTTTATTTTGATATAAAGAACACAAAAATTCATGTAGCCATTTTCTCTAAAATGAATTTTGAATCTGATCAAAATTATTGGATTTCTGACTTAACACAGCAGAAAAAAAAATTAATTAATTAATTTTTTTTTTTTTTTTTAGGGCCGTTGTCTGGGATGGCGTCCCGTTTTTTTTTTTTTTTTTTTTTACGATTTTTACGTTTTTTCCGCGGGCTGTAGTCTGGGATGACGGCCTTCTTATTTTTGAAATTCTGGTGAACAGTTTCTTATTTTTAATATTTTATTTATTTATTTTCTTATATATAAAAATCTCGGTCCCACCAGTCTCTTCAAAACTGTCAGTACTATTTATCTATCGTGCACCTTCCCTTCCTATCCTCTATTTATTTATTTATCATGCACCAGTCTCTTTATAACAATTGAGATTTGTGGCTCAATATATTTTTAGTTAAATTAAAATGAACTCGTTCTTATTATATTTTTATAATAAATAGATGACTTCTTTAAAATTAATTTTAGTTCATTGTTAATTCACATGATGAAAAATTACCTTAGAAATACAACTTCACCAATTATTTAATTTACTGACGGTTATTCATCATGTAACGACTGTGGTTCCTACTAAAAGTACAAACAGTCGATCTGAATCGTTCAACATGATTTCCATATAAATTATGTTTTTACTATTTTTTTATATAGGCACGTAGAAAATCACTTGATCTAAAAGAGTCTAGACCATTCAAAACTAGTGATTTTTACATATCTATTGTAAAAAATAGTAAAAAAATTTAAAAATATATAAAATTTATTCGGCAAATAAAATTTTAAGCGTATTAATTATGTCTCTTTCGGCAAGACTCATGAAATCACAACCAAAATAATATGAGTTATTGTTGTTTCTTAGGCACAAACATGAAAATGACCGACAATAACTTCGCAATAACATCAATATGTCAACTGGAAAATTAGTTAAATAACTTAATGGAGAGTTAACGAAGAGGAGTGAATAAAGAGGAAGAGTTAATGAGGAGGAGTGAATAAATTAAATTTGTTGATCATGATTCACTAGTGAATAAAATATAAATATTTAGAGATGGTGTCAAAAACAGTCAAACGAGCTCAACGCGTGACAGCGTATAGCCATGAGAATTGAAGATTAGTTAAATAACTTAATGGAGAGTTAATGAAGAGGAGTGAATAAAGAGGAAGAGTTCATGGCGCTATTTGTTAGAAATAAATTAAATTTGTTGATCATGATTCATGATTCATGAGTGAATAAAATATAAATATTTAGAGATGGTGTCAAAAACAGTCAAACGAGCTCAACGCGTGACAGCGTATAGCCATGAGAATTGGAAAGTTCCATGTGCCGACATTACCAAAAAAAAACAAAAACAAAAGGAAATTGGCTTGGAATTTCAGAGAAATGGACCTGAAAATTCAGAGAAATTGAGTGGGAAATTCAGGAAAATGGACCTGAAAATTCAGGGAAATTAACTGGAAAATTGACTGAGAAATTCAGGAAAATGAATATGAAAATTTAGGGAAATTGACTGGGAAATTGACTGGGAAATTCAGGAAAATGAACCTGAAAATTCAATTATGACTAATGTTTCTTTCAATATTTAATTTCTTTAACAGTTATGGTGATGGATTTTTTACTAATGAACCTTTTTTTTCCTCTCACTTACCAGCGGACCCCACTTATTAAAACCCCTCTCTCTCTTATTTCACTTCCAATTGGACCCATGTAAAACCTTTCCCTTCCTTCCTGGAGAAGGCAACGAAGTCTCTGCGAATTTTCCCATTCTTGACTCACATACCTCACCTCACACTTGCGCTCAAGACCGAAAACGATGACTTTGTCGCTCGGTCTGTCACTGCTCACGTAACTTTGTCTCGGCGCCATCGAACAGGTTTTATAAAGAATACCTTAATCAAGATACTCTCTTTGACTTTTCAAATTTGCATGTAATTAAAAATTCCTAATGTTTCTCCTTTTTCTTCTGATTCCTTGAGAAGAACCGGCTCCCCATCTCTCCAATCACACCCTCTTGAACTCTTTCCCCATTCAAATAACCTTCTTCTCCAATCTCCATCACCCTCAACCATAACACTTCGTCCAGCTTGAATTATCATTAAAAACAATATTTCCAAAAGTACCAACCCCATTTTCAAGCTGAATATTTCCTTCCCTTTGCCTTAACACGTTCTGAACAAACTCACTTCTGCTCCAATTTACTCCTTTGTTTTTCCAAAATTCGGCATCAAGCGCAGTGATTGTAGCTTTGGCAGAAGAGAGAAAGTTGTCAGGAGATATGATAGACTGAGTGTGCGTGTCGTATATTTCAACTTTTATGGGGTCTCCATTCTCATCTTTCACTAGGTCGGTTGTGAAGGTGGGGTTTTTGACCTTGTTCTTGAACTGTAACTGGTACTGAGCTGGGATGTTTGGATCTGGCAGCAGCCTTTAAGAGAAATTTGAAATCCATAATTACTTACAGGAGCCAGAAGCAAAAGAAATACAGCTTGAATCTCTTGGTAAATTTTACAGGCATGCATCATTTGAAAAGTGAAAACCAATAACCTACTTCCTCCAAAGTTGGAATAAAAATGGTGAATAAGTAATTTTCCCAAAATTTGAGTTGATTATGAGGGTATGTTGATTGAATAAAATCGTTGACTGCCATAAATGAGGATCAACAAACTCCTGATAGGCCTATTTGGTGTTTCTTGTAAAATTGGGTGTTGAAATAAATTAAAAAGAGTAAATAATAGCTCAACTTGGTGCAAGTACTCATGTCACAGACATGTTTTTAAGGCTAGATTTTTTAAGCTCAGCTGGTATTTCAAATGTGAAGTGAGTTATAGATGAGTGCTGGTACAGCAAGGTGAATGTACACAGTTTCATAGGATAGATTGCTATGTCTGTAGATTAGTAGTAGTTTTCTGATTATTTTCATGTAATATTTCGGGGCCGTTGTACAACAAAAACAACCCAGCCTTTAGTCCTTACAATTGTCCGAATCATCTCTTCAGTATGCCTTTGAAAAGCGGGATTCCTAGTAAACAACAGATAAAGATAAAAAAGTTATTACAAGGAAAATTAAAGGAGTGTAAGTAATTGAAGTATTAAGAGAGAGAGAGAGAGAGCTCTATTAAGAGAAGAGAAAAGAAGAGTGGAACTGACATAAGGATATTGGTGAGGTGACTCAGGTCTCCGGGGAGAGGGGTGAGCGGATGGTTATCGTTTTCAATGGCCATCTCTACTTCTCTCTCTGTCTATATCTATCTCGGATTTATGACAACTGAAGAGGGTGAATAAGAAAGAGGGTTTGGGGATCACTACAACTTATATAGGGACACCTCTAGTCGGTTAAAATTCTTTTCTTTTATTAATTTTAACGCAGAGAGTTTGGATTACTAAAGTAACTCAACTTTTGTGTTTAGATCCGGACCGTCATAGTTAAATCCGTACTTACGGATTCGACTCTAACGGTCTAGATCTAAAATAAAAAATTGGTTTACTTTAGGGAATCCCGACTCCGGCCGCAGCTGGTGAGAAGCTCGCGAGTGCGTATCCTACCGCAGGAGATAGCTTTGCGATTTGAGCAGAACGTTCAGCACGAATCTTAAAGCTATCTCCTGCGGTAGGATCGGAACACGTCGGTGACGCACAATATGCGAATTTCATGCCACGACAGATTAGATATGCACAGTCAGCCTCCGCCAGCCTACCCGAGTCCGTATTCTATTTGAAATGGAGGAGGCCAGTTATATTTCTTTGAGATTCGTGCAGAAAGAATTTGAATGATCTAGATTTTGAGCAGACCCACTCAGAGTCAAAGTTTGAGTCTCGCAGAAGATGCGAATTCAAATTTGAGTTTCTCAGAAGATGCGAATTCAAGTTCCCAAATCCCAGCCGATATTTACCCGAATTTTTTTACTGTATCCATAAAAAATAAAAAATTACAAAAATATCCATGATTGACGGTTCAATTCATTTCTGACCGTCAGGACTCTGGACAGTTCAGTTTTTTTTTTTTTTTTTTTTTGGAAAATTGAAGAGTAATTTAGTAGTAATTTACTATTACATATTGTTTTTTTTGTTATATGATTTATTGTGTGTTATATTTTTTTTAACATATTGGCCGTTATGTCTGACAATGTTTTTTTGTACATGTTTATTTGTTATTTTTTTATGTTTGATGATGTTTTTTTATATGTTTATTTGTTATCTTATAATGTTTGACGATGTTTTATATTGATTATATTGGTTTTTTTTTTAAACGATTGGAGTTATGTTTTGTTTTACTAAAAAGGCATCCAAATAAATTAAAACATAAGAAATATTACAATCCAAACATAAAATACTACAAAACAATCTAATTAAAACTACAACACTAACATAAAAAGCTAGGCTCCACTGCACAACAACCACGACGTGATGGACGGGTCTCTGAATGAAGTGGTAGAGAGTGATGACGACCACCAGAGGGGGACCATCGCCTAGATGGACTTACTTGAAAATGGACCAAAATCATATAGACAAACTCCACAAAAGAGGAGAGAATGGTAAAAAAAAAATGAAGATATGTGAAATTCAGAATTCCTACCACATATATATATCTATAAAACCCTGAACCGTCCAGAGGCGGTTTGGGTGGTTTTAGAAATATCCAAAAATCATGAATATTTTTGTAATTTTTTATTTTTTAGTGGATACTAATAAACATTCGGGATATTTCCTTTTTTGTTTAAAACAAATAAACAATAAAAGGGAAATTGACGGGGAAAATTCTCTCTTCTACACCTCGCATGGAGGAAACGGAAATGGGATTACGGGATTGAACGGGCAAACTTCAGTTCCGGATATACACTTATCTTTTTTCTTTTAATTTTATTTTTATGTCATATATTTCAAACACCACTAAATAATACGAGTAGAACTAGGGTGTTCTTAAGCTCACCAAATTTCTTTGTGAGCTTAACTCAAAAACCTATCGAATTGGATTCAAACAACGGATCCAAAATGTTAAAACCAATCTAGTTCACAAGTGATGCGTTTACATTTCAAAATTATAAATTTTCAATTAATTTAGTATAAAGTCAAGCGGTCAAAAAATGATGAAAAATGATCGCATTAAAATTAACTTATAAAAAATGATCAGCGGGACCCACATGTCAATGGTAATGTATATAGTACTGTAGGTAGGAGACTAGGAGTACTGTACAAACTACCATACCGGTTTCTTTCCAGATTATATATCTATAATGAGAATAGAGCATCCGATTTATTTTTGGGTCCAATTAATTCCAAACCATCTGATCCACTTTAAAATCTGTATGCACGAAAATTGAAACAGATGCACACATCTTAAAGCAGATCAACAGTGATTGAACCCATCAAACAAAAGTAAGTCCAATGGACATCGGACCTACTCTTCTCTCATCTGTAATATAGATACTAAATATTTTCATTCTTATAACTTGACAGTATTTATCTTTTTTATAATTTATGTTTCTTGTGCAATAAAATGAACTGTTTTATCTTTAATTTCTCTGCTTAAAATCTTTCCATGGTAACAATATATATTTAATGTATGCTATTACTTTTATGTCTTATTTATAAATTCATAATTGAATATCTAGAGAAGGAATATTATATTACGCAGTTAGTTTTAATATTGCATCAACTATGCTTTAGTATGTGCATTGTATTCGAATTAATAAACATATAATTGAGTGGCAGTATCTGTATACCTACCACACATGTATACCTACCACACGAAGATATCGCATATTTTGGTTGTGGAGCCTGGAGAAGTCTTCAACGAAGTTTGAATATAGAGCCTGGAGACATGTATACCTACCACACGAAGATAAAACCAATTCACACTGTGTTGATAATTTAAGTTGTCAGTTTTCAACACAGTGTGATAATTTAATTGACAGCAAATATTGAAGGAAATGGAACCTCTAGAATTTAATATTCTATTCTACGGATTTAAATAAAATTTTTTTTTTCCAATGCGATATATGAATGAAAAAATCGGCATATGACTCAAATCATTTCAAATTTTCATGTAATTAAAAATTCTAGGTATGATGCTTTGGTAATACGTAGGTTGGATCATTAATGTGCGCTTATAACTAGAAAGATCATGAAGCAGTCTAAAGCAAAATAAAGCAATTAATCTACGGATCTCTTTTTACAAAATATTCATTAAAAGAAATCCCAATTCAGTAACAAAATTTCAATCTAGTTCCATTATTACATCCAGTCATGTATACAAACTCGAAAATAATACCAATTAAAAGTGATTTACTGTTCTCCCATTTATTTTTTCTCTATTTTTCAAACTGCCACTCTCTCTCCTTCTCATCCTATGACAACGTGACCCCACTCCCCACTTAATCCCTCTCCTTTTTTTCCTCTCACTTACCAGCGGACCCCACCTATTAAAACCCCTCTCTCTCTTATTTCACTTCCAAATGGACCCCATGTAAAACCTTTCCCTTCCTTCCTGGAGAAGGCAACGAAGTCTCTGCGAATTTTCCCCTCTTGACTCACCTACCTCACCTGACACTTGGGATTTTTTTTTTAAAACCATAATTAAAAAAATTAAAATTAGGGAACCAACATGATTGTCTGGCTATTTCGAAAAACCATAAGAACCGAACAGCCTATTCGGTCTCCAAAATTTTTTTTCCCTGGGACCGAATAGGGATTTCGGTCCCCCCCCCCCCCCCCCCCCCCCCCCCCAATTTCCAATTTTTCCAACTAATTAAGTAAATAATTAGTTTGGTCATAAAATTTCATTATTTACGTTTTTCTTTTATTTTTCCAACTAATTAAGTTGAGCGTTGAACAGAAAATAAAAAATCCATCACCATAACTGTTAAAGAAATTAAATAATGAAAGAAACATTAGTCATAATTGAATTTTCAGGTTCATTTTCCTGAATTTCCCAGTCAATTTCCCTAAATTTTCATATTCATTTTCCTGAATTTCTCAGTCAATTTTCCAGTTAATTTCCCTGAATTTTCAGGTCCATTTTCCTGAATTTCCCACTCAATTTCTCTGAATTTTCAGGTCCATTTCTCTGAAATTCCAAGCCAATTTCCTTTTGTTTTTGTTTTTTTTTGGTAATGTCGGCACATGGAACTTTCCAATTCTCATGGCTATACGCTGTCACGCGTTGAGCTCGTTTGACTGTTTTTGACACCATCTCCAAATATTTATATTTTATTCACTAGTGAATCATGATCAAGAAATTTAATTTATTTCTAACAAATAGCGCCATCAACTCTTCCTCTTTATTCACTCCTCTTCATTAACTCTCCATTAAGTTATTTAACTAATCTTCCAGTTGATATATTGATGGTATTGCCAAGTTATTGTCGGTCATTTTCATGTTTGTGCCTAAGAAACAACAATAACTCAGATTATTTTGGTTGTGATTCCATGAGTCTTGCCGAAAGAGACATAATTAATACGCTTAAAATTTTATTTGCCGAATAAATTTTATATATTTAGAACTTTTTACTATTTTTTAGATATGTAAAAAATCACTAGTTTTGAATGGTCTAGACTCTTTTAAATCAAGTGGTTTTCTATGTGCGTATCCAAAAAAATAGTAAAAACATAATTTATATGAAGATCATATTGAACGATTTAGATTGACTGTTGTACTTGGAGGACGAAGATACTAGAACATAATACAGTCCAAAATTATGCATATTACCATAGCCTCACTATATATATATTAGTTACATATTTCGCTAAAACATAAATTAGTAAAGTTAATAGGAACCACAGTTACAGGATGAATAATTGTCAGTAAATTAAATAATTGGTGTTGTATTTCTAAGGTAATTTTTCATCATGTGAATTAACAATGAACATTGATTTCCCCTCACGACTTTACAGCCTCTGCGAAGGTTTCAAAAAAAAATTAACAATGAACATATTAACTAAAATTAATTATAAAGAAGTCATTTATATATTATAAAAATATAATAAGAATGAGTTAATATTAATTTACCTAAAAATATATTGAGCCACAAATCTCAATTGTTATAAAAATATATTGAGACTGGCGAACGGAAGGTAAAGAATGATTTTCATTGTGTATTGATTCATTATTAATTGTAGTGTCGCTGGTAAATGGCATGGAACTAGTAAGAGATGTTCCAAGTATCTTACTCTATGCTCCTAGCATGTTTTACCATACCAGCATGTAAAGTCCAATTTGCGTTTGATGTTTGTCCAGTACCCATGTGAGGTGAGGTTGGTGAGTGAAGAGAAGGAGAGAGAGAGAGTGGGGGGTTTAATTGAAAATAGAGAAAAAATAAATTGGAGAGATGGGGAGCCGATTCGAATCAGAAGAAAAAGGAGAAACAATAAGAATTTTTAATTACATGAAAATTTGAAAAGTCCAAGAGAGTATCTTTGATTAAAGTATTCTTTATAAAACCTGTTCGATGGCGCCGAGAGGAATGGCCAAAGCATCATACCTAGAATTTTTAATTACATGAAAATTTGAAATGATTTGAGTCATATGCCGATTTTTTCATTCACAGTGTGTTGAAAACTGACAACTTAAATTATCAACACAGTGTGAATTGGTTTTATCTTGTTCGGCGCCGATAAGAAGAGATCAGCAGGAGCAAAGAATTGGAAACACCCACTGTGAGCTTCAATAAAAAAAGGTTTTCTATTTCTATATTCAAACTTCGTTGAAGACTTCTCCAGGCTCCACAACCAAAATATGCGATATCTTCGTGTGGTAGGTATACATGTGTGGTAGGTATACAGATACTGCCACTCAATTATATGTTTATTAATTCGAATACAATGCACATACTAAAGCATCCGAAATTTTTATATATAAGAAAATAAATTAAAAAATATTAAAAATGAGAAACTGTTTATAGGATTTCGAAAAATAAGAAGGCTGGTATATGTCATGGCGTCCCAGTGGGACGCCATGGCATACTCCAGCCCGTCGGAAAAAAACGAAAAAAAAAAAAATACGGGACGCCATGGCATATCCCGATCCGGAAAAAAAAAAACATATAGGGACGCCATGGCATATCCCAACCCGGAAAAAAACACGTAAAAAAAAAAAAAAAAAAAAAACGGGACGCCATGCCATACTCCGGCCCTAAAAAAAAAAAAAAAAATCAATTTTTTTTCTGCTGTGTTCAGTCAGAAATCCAATAATTTTGATCAGATTCAAAATTCATTTTAGAGAAAATGGCTACATGGATTTTTGTGTTCTTTATATCAAAATAAAGGTATGAAAGTCTAGTTTTCAGATAATATAATTTATCTATACAAAAATATTACAGATTGGTACAGTTTTAGCAATTAATTGACAGAGGTCAGAATTCAGAAAAGCTGAAATTTCAGTGAGCAGTCCTATAATTTTGACCAGATTCAAAATTCAATTTAGAAAAAATGGCTACATGAATTTGTGTGTTCTTTATATCAAAATAAAGATATGAAAGTGTAGTTTTCAGATAATATAATTTCTCTATACAAAAATATTACAGATTGGTACAGTTTTAGCGATTAATTGACAGAGGTCAGAATTCAGAAAAGCTGAAATTCCAGTCAGAAATCCAATAATTTCCCTGAATTTCCCAGTCAATTTCCCTAAATTTTCATATTCATTTTCCTGAATTTCTCAGTCAATTTTCCAGTTAATTTCCCTGAATTTTCAGGTCCATTTTCCTGAATTTCCCACTCAATTTCTCTGAATTTTCAGGTCCATTTCTCTGAAATTCCAAGCCAATTTCCTTTTGTTTTTGTTTTTTTTTGGTAATGTCGGCACATGGAACTTTCCAATTCTCATGGCTATACGCTGTCACGCGTTGAGCTCGTTTGACTGTTTTTGACACCATCTCCAAATATTTATATTTTATTCACTAGTGAATCATGATCAACAAATTTAATTTATTCACTCCTCCTCATTAACTCTTCCTCTTTATTCACTCCTCTTCATTAACTCTCCATTAAGTTATTTAACTAATCTTCCAGTTGATATATTGATGGTATTGCCAAGTTATTGTCTGTCATTTTCATGTTTGTGCCTAAGAAACAACAATAACTCACATTATTTTGGTTGTGATTCCATGAGTCTTGCCGAAAGAGACATAATACGCCTAAAATTTTATTTGCCGAATAAATTTTATATATTTAGAACTTTTTACTGTTTTTTAGATATGTAAAAAATCACTAGTTTTGAATGGTCTAGACTCTTTTAGATCAAGTGATTTTCTACGTGCCTATATAAAAAAATAGAAAAACATAATTTATATGGAAATCATGTTGAACGATTCAGATCGACTGTTTGTACTTTTAGTAGGAACCACAGTCGTTACATGATGAATAACCGTCAGTAAATTAAATAATTGGTGAAGTTGTATTTCTAAGGTAATTTTTCATCATGTGAATTAACAATGAACTAAAATTAATTTTAAAGAAGTCATCTATTTATTATAAAAATATAATAAGAACGAGTTCATTTTAATTTAACTAAAAATATATTGAGCCACAAATCTCAATTGTTATAAAGAGACTGGTGCATGATAAATAAATAAATAGAGGATAGGAAGGGAAGGTGCACGATAGATAAATAGTACTGACAGTTTTGAAGAGACTGGTGGGATGTTCAAACTTAGACTTGTTAGGTACCGGAAATCAATATTTCATTAAAAAATTTCTTATGAGAGAACTAAAAAGGTGAAGAGAATCAGAGGCACAAGTTTAGCTCCTGTTCCCACAGATATGTTTTTTTTACCAAAACCTACTAATTTACTTTGTCTCAATTTCCATATAAGCTGAACTTTCTCAACAAATTATAATTTTATACTTAATAAATTTTTAAAATTTGAGGTATCGTAACTAGTTAATTGTCATGTTTGTTGTCCTTAAATTAAAGTTTTAATTAGTTCAGATTTTATTATCAATAATTTGTTTAAATTTACTATTAATCATTGTTTATAGTTATTTAACAATAATTAAAATTACGGGTTATCACACTATATATAGTTAGTATTTTTAATTGGTATTATTTTCGAGTTTGTATACATGACTGGATGTAATAATGGAACTAGATTGAAATTTTGTTACTGAATTGGGATTTCTTTTAATGAATATTTTGTAAAAAGAGATCCGTAGATTAATTGCTTTATTTTGCTTTAGACTGCTTCATGATCTTTCTAGTTATAAGCGCACATTAATGTTCGAATCTACGTATTACCAAAGCATCATACCTAGAATTTTTAATTACATGCAAATTTGAAATGATTCGAGTCATATGCCGATTTTTTCATTCATATATCGCATTGGAAAAAAAAATTAATTTAAATCTGTAGAATATTAAAATCTAGAGGTTCCATTTCCTTCAATTTTTGCTGTCAATTAAATTATCAAACTGTGTTGAAAACTGACAACTTGAATTTTAAGTTGTTCCATTTATGCATTTGCGTGTCTTAAAGAGCAGGTCTTATTAACACAGCGTAGAGTGTACTGCAAATTGGGTTTTATAAAAAGATGGTTTATAAGTTAATTTTAATACGATCATTTTTTATTATTTTTTGACCGCTTTTGATTTTATACTAAATTAATTTATAATTTATAATTTTGAAATGTAAACACATAACTTGTGAACTAGATTGGTTTTAACAGTTTGGATCTGTTGTTTGAATCTAATCCGATATGTTTTTGAGTTAAGCTCACAAAGAAACTTGGTGAGCTTAAGAACACTCTAGTTCTACTTGTATTATTTAGTGGTGTTTGAAATATATGACATAAAAATAAAATTAAAAGAAAAAAGATAAGTGTATATTCGGAACTGAAGTTTGTCCGTTCAATCCCGTAATCCCATTTCCGTTTCCTCCATGCTAGGTGTAGACGAGAGAATTTTCCCCGTCAATTTCCCTTTTATTGTTTATTTGTTTTAAACAAAAAAGGAAATATCCCAAATGTTTATTAGTATCTGCTAAAAAATAAAAAATTACAAAAATATTCATGATTTTTGGATATTTCTAAAACCACCCAAACCGCCTCTGGACGGTTCAGGGTTATATATATATATATATATATATAGTATGGCTAATTTGCTTCCGGAAGCATTTCGGCCGAGGTGCTTACGGGGGCATATCTTGCATTTTGATGTTCAAACAACAAATTCAAACCGTTAGATGTTCAATCTATATTAAAATCTACTTGGAGACCAAATTTTACATTTTTGGAATTTTTTTACTATTTTTTAAGCTGGTTTGAAAACCGCTGTTTTCAATGCTTCAGAAATTTAATAAAAACAGCGGTTTTCAAACCAACTTAAAAAATAGTAAAAAAATTCCAAAAAATGTAAAATTTGGTCTCCAAGTAGATTTTAATATAGATTGAACATCTAACGGTTTGAATTTGTTGTTTGAACATCAAATTGCAAGATATGCCCCCGTAAGCACCTCGCTGAAATGCTGCCGGCAGCAACTTAGCCGCTCCCATATATATATATATATATATATATATATATATAGAGGAGGGATCCGATTACACCTTTTTTGGTGACACACTTTGACACCTACCATTTTCAAAGTCCAAATAGTCGATTCAAACCGTTCAACATGATGGATATATTAAAATGTGCTTGGAGATCAAATTTTACATTTTTTTGAATTTTTTTGCTATTTATTAAGATGGTTACAAAAATCGTTGTTTTCAGACCATTGAAAAACAGCGATTTTGTAACCATCTTAATAAATAGTAAACAAATTCAAAAAAATATAAAATTTGATCTCCAAGTACATTTTAATATGGTGATCATGTTGAACGGTTCGGATCGACTGTTTGGATTTTGAAATCGCAAAATTGACCTATATAAAAAACGGTGTCATGATGTGTCACCAAAAAAGGTGTAATTGGATCCCTCCTCATATATATATATATATATATATATGTGGTAGGAATTCTGAATTTCACATATCTTCATTTTTTTTTACCATTCTCTCCTCTTTTGTGGAGTTTGTCTATATGATTTTGGTCCATTTTCAAGTAAGTCCATCTAGGCGATGGTCCCCCTCTGGTGGTCGTCATCACTCTCTACCACTTCATTCAGAGACCCGTCCATCACGTCGTGGTTGTTGTGCAGTGGAGCCTAGTTTTTTATGTTAGTGTTGTAGTTTTAATTAGATTGTTTTGTAGTATTTTATGTTTGGATTGTAATATTTCTTATGTTTTAATTTATTTGGATGCCTTTTTAGTAAAACAAAACATAACTCCAATCGTTTAAAAAAAAAACCAATATAATCAATAGAAAACATCGTCAAACATTATAAGATAACAAATAAACATATAAAAAAACATCATCACATAAAAAAATAACAAATAAACATGTACAAAAAAACATTGTCAGACATAACGGCCAATATGTTAAAAAAAATATAACACACAATAAATCATATAACAAAAAAAACAATATGTAATAGTAAATTACTACTCAATTACTCTTCAATTTTCCAAAAAAAAAAAAAAAAAAACTGAACTGTCCAGAGTCCTGACGGTCAGAAATGAATTGAACCGTCAATCATGGATATTTTTGTAATTTTTTATTTTTTATGGATACTAGTAAAAAAATTCGGGGAAATATCGGCTGGGAACTTGAATTCGCATCTTCTGAGAAACTCAAATTTGAATTCGCATCTTCTGCGATGCTCAAACTTTGACTCTGAGTGGGTCTGCTCAAAATCTAGATCATTCAAATTCTTTCTGCACGAATCTCAAAGAAATTTAACTGGCCTCCTCCATTTCAAATAGAATACGGACTCGGGTAGGCTGGCGGAGGCTGACTGTGCATATCTAATCTGTGGTGGCATGAAATTCGCATATTGTGCGTCACCGACGTGTCCCGATCCTACCGCAGGAGATAGCTTTACGATTCGTGCAGAACGTTCGGCTCGAATCGCAAAGCTATCTCCTGCGGTAGGATCGGGACACGTGGTAACGCAAAATATGAGATATCTCAGAGGATACGCATTCGCGAGCTTCTGATCAGCTGCGGCCGGAGCAAGATCCCCTAAAGTAATCTAATTTTTGATTTTAGATCTAGACCGTTAGAGTCAAATCCGTAAGTAGGGATTAGACTCTGACGGTTCGGATCTGCACACAAAAATTGAGTTACTTTAGCAAATCGAACTATATGAAGATTAAAAAAAAGGTTCTACCAACCAGCTGTAACCGGCAAGGCGCTTGCTATAAAAAAGACGTATTATTTCTTTTCTTCATTCACAACGATAACCATCCGCTCACCCCTCTCCCCGGAGACCTGAGTCACCTGACCAATATCCTTATGTCAGTTCCACTCTTCTTTTCTCTTCTCTTAATAGAGCTCTCTCTCGCTCTCTTAAATCTTAATACTTCAATTACTTACACTCCTTTAATTTTCCTTGTAATAACTTTTTTATCTTTATCTGTTGTTTACTAGGAATCCCGCTTTTCAAAGGCATACTGAAGAGATGATTCGGAGAATTATAAGGATTACTTATTCACCATTTGTATTCCAACTTTAATTCAATCAACATACCCTCATCATCAACTCTAATTTTGTGAAAATTACTTATTCACCATTTTTATTCCAACTTTGGAGGAAGTAGGTTATTGGTTTTCACTTTTCAAATGATGCATGCCTGTAAAATTTACCAAGAGATTCAAGCTGTATTTCTTTTTGTTTCTGGCTCATGTAAGTAATTATGGATTTCAAATTTCTCTTAAAGGCTGCTGCCAGATCCAAACATCCCAGCTCAGTACCAGTTACAGTTCAAGAACAAGGTCAAAAACCCCACCTTCACAACCGACCTAGTGAAAGATGAGAATGGAGACCCCATAAAAGTTGAAATATACGACACGCACACTCAGTCTATTATATCTCCTGACAACTTTCTCTCTTCTGCCAAAGCTACAATCACTGCGCTTGATGCCGAATTTTGGAAAAACAAAGGAGAAAATTGGAGCAGAAGTGAGTTTGTTCAGAACGTGTTAAGGCAAAGGGAAGGAAAGGGGCCTATTTTGATGGGTCGTAGTCGTACTATTCAGCTTGAAAATGGGGTTGGTACTTTTGGAAATATTGTTTTTAATGATAATTCAAGCTGGACGAAGTGTTATGGTTGAGGGTGATGGAGATTGGAGAAGAAGGTTATTTGAATGGGGAAAGAGTTCAAGAGGGTGTGATTGGAGAGATGGGGAGCCGATTCTTCTCAAGGAATCAGAAGAAAAAGGAGAAACATTAGGAATTTTTAATTACATGCAAATTTGAAAAGTCAAAGAGAGTATCTTGATTAAAGTATTCTTTATAAAACCTGTTCGATGGCGCCGAGAGGAATGGCCATGTGAATTCTGATTTTCATTGTGTATTGATTCATTATTAATTATAGTGTAGTTGGTAACTGGCATGGAACTAGTAAGAGATGTTCCAAGTATCTTACTCTATGCTCCTAAATTTGCATTTGATGTTTGACCAGTACCCATGTGAGGTGAGGTTGGTGAGTGAAGAGAAGGAGAGAGAGAGAGTGGGGGGGTTTGAAAATAGAGAAAAAATAAATTGGAGAGATGGGGAGCCGAAATCAGAGACAGTATGACAGTTTTGAAGAGACTGGTGGGATGTTCAAACTTAGACTTGTTAGGTACCAGAAATCAATATTTCATTAAAAAATTTCTTATGAGAGAACTAAAAAGGTGAAGAGAATCAGAGGCACAAGTTCCCACAGATATTTAAATCCGTAGAATAGAATATTAAATTCTAGAGGTTCCATTTCCTTCAATATTTGCTGTCAATTAAATTATCACACTGTGTTGAGAACTGACAACTTAAATTATCAAACACAGTATGGATTGGTTTTATCTTCGTGTGGTAGGTATACATGTCTCCAGGCTCTATATTCAAACTTCGTTGAAGACTTTTCCAGGCTCCACAACCAAAATACGCGATATCTGCGTGTGGTAGGTATACATGTCTGGATCCCCCAAACTAACCCAATTTTTTATTTTATACATGTGTGGTAGGTATACAGATACTGCCACTCAATCATATGTTTATTAATTCGAATACAATGCACATACTAAAGCATAGTTGATGCAATATTAAAACTAACTGCGTAATATAATATTCCTTCTCTAGATATTCAATTATGAATTTATAAATAAGACATAAAAGTAATAGCATACATTATATATATATATATATATATTGTTAGCATGGAAAGATTTTAAGCACAGAAATTAAAGATAAAATAGTTCATTTTATTGCACAAGAAACATAAAGAGTGAGGCTATGGTGCTATGCATAGCACGGATGGCTAGTGTACTACGGCTCAATATGGTACTTTTTAAAATCCTAACGGTCGATCCGACCGTTCAATGTGATAACCATATGAATATGTACTTGCAAACAAAATTTTATATTTTTTCGAATTTTTTTACTATTTTTTCAGATAGGTAGAATTTTGATGGTCCAGAATTTTCAAAAAACACTGATTTTTCTACCTATCTGAAAAAATAGTAAAAAAATTCGAAAAAATATAAAATTTAGTTTGCAAGTACATATTCATATGGATATCACATTGAACGGTCGGATCGACCGTTAGGATTTTAAAAAGTACCATATTGAGCCGTAGTACACTAGCCATTGGTGCTATGCATAGCACCATAGCCTCACTCAAACATAAATTATAAAAAAGATAAATACTGTCAAGTTTTAAGAATGAAAATATTTAGTATCTATATTACAGATGAGAGAAGAGTAGGTCCGATGTCCATTGGACTTACTTTTGTTTGATGGGTTCAATCACTGTTGATCTGCTTTAAGATGTGTGCATCTGTTTCAATTTTCGTGCATACAGATTTTAAAGTGGATCGGATGGTTTGGAATTAATTGGATCCAAAAATAAATCGGATGCTCTATTCTCATTATAGATATATAATCTGGAAAGAAACCGGTATGGTAGTTTGTACAGTACTCCTATTCTCCTACCTACAGTACCATATACATTACCATTGACATGTGGGTCCCGCTGATCAGTCCAAAACATTTTTTTTTGGATCGTAGCCCAAATCAAGCTCTCAATATGAGATATTAATTGAGATGACCACCTCTAAGTCAAATAACGTAGCAGATCTGTATGAGATGACCGCCTCTAAATATTTATATTTTATTCACTCATGAATCATGAATCATGATCAACAAATTTAATTTATTTCTAACAAATAGCGCCATGAACTCTTCCTCTTCATTAACTCTCCATTAAGTTATTTAACTAATTTTCCAGTTGACATATTGATGTTATTGTGAAGTTATTGTCGGTCATTTTCATGTTTGTGCCTAAGAAACAACAATAACTCACATTATTTTGGTTGTGATTCCATGAGTCTTGCCGAAAGAGACATAATACGCCTAAAATTTTATTTGCCGAATAAATTTTATATATTTTTAAAACTTTTTACTATTTTTTAGATATGTAAAAATCACTAGTTTTGAATGGTCTAGACTCTTTTAGATCAAGTGATTTTCTACGTGCCTATATAAAAAAATAGTAAAAACATAATTTATATGGAAATCATGTTGAACGATTCAGATCGACTGTTTGTACTTTTAGTAGGAACCACAGTCGTTACATGATGAATAACCGTCAGTAAATTAAATAATTGGTGAAGTTGTATTTCTAAGGTAATTTTTCATCATGTGAATTAACAATGAACTAAAAACGTGTAAAAGATGGGTGAGTGATGTATCCAGTTTTTTTTAAATACTTGATATCTTTGATATGAATACTTAATGTATTATATATGAATACTTGATATATTATATATGAATACTTGTGCGCGTCAGTTGTAAAAATTTTCAAATATAAGTGGTCCCCCTAGTTAATTAGCGGTCTCCCATGTAATTAATGATTGATACACGTTTTCTTTTGTCTTTTGTACTTGAAGTTGTGGTCTCCTAGATAATTAATGATTGGAGATGAATGGAGAATGAGAGCCGGGAGAAAAAAAATCGTTATCCTTATATTAACTTTAAAATTCAATGTCAGTTCTTCTTTCATACCAAATTTAAATGTCTTCAACAAAGACATTTAAGTCAACGAAGTTATTTAAAAAGACACGAATAGGTAAAATGATATATATCTTATAGATTCCCGCAAATTTTCGGTCTGTTTCGGACGGTCCGAAGCGCCTATAGTCACCTTCTCACCTTATAAATAGTCATAATTGGACAACAAATCTCCCCATCGTTTTTATTCCCCTTCTTCTTCAGTTGTCATAAATCCGAGATAGATAGAACGATATAGACAGAGCGAAGTAGAGATGGGCATTGAAAACGATAACAGTCCGCTCACCCCTTTCCCCGGAGACCAGACCAATATCCTGATGTCAGTTCCACTCTTCTCCTCTCCTCTCTTAATCTCTCTCTCTTAATCTCTCTCTTAACTTTATCTGTTGTTTACTAGGAATCCCGCATTTCCAAGGCATACTGAAGAGATGATTCGGAGAATTGTAAGGATTCATTCCCTTTCTTATAAGAGGGTGGTTCAAATGCCTCCATTTTTTGTGCCTCCGTCATGCCTTCATTCTTAAAACTTTAATAACTCAAAATTTAAAACTTAAAAATCAAAATAAAACCGTTGGATATGATCTATATCATTTTATCTATGTGCTCATAAAAAATTCTCACATTTTGATTTTGTTTTTATGTGAATCAATAAGTTGAAAAATCAATGTCTAGAAATTATCCACATTAGTACGTTTTTTTATAAGCTCTTGGTGACAACCAAAACAAAATTGAAATATCATAATTTTTTACACGTGCATAGATAAAATGATGTAGATCATATCCAACGGTTTTATTTTGACTTTTAAGTTTTAAATTTTGAGTTATTAAAATTTTTAAAAATGGAGGCATGGTGGAGGCATGAAAAATGGAGGCATTTGAACCCTCCTCTACAAGAGGATGGTTCAAATGCCTCAAGAGGAGGGTTCAAATGCCTCAATTTTTCATGCCTCCGTCATGCCTCCATTTTTTAAAATTTTAATAACTCAAAATTTAAAACTTAAAAGTCAAAATAAAACCGTTGGATATGATCTACATCATTTTATCTATGCACGTGTAAAAAATTATGATATTTCAATTTTGTTTTGGTTGTCACCAAGAGCTTATAAAAAAACGTACTAATGTGGATAATTTCTAGACGTTGATTTTTCAACTTATTGATTCACATAAAAACAAAATCAAAATGTGATAATTTTTTATGAGCACATAGATAAAATGATGTAGATCATATCCAACGGTTTTATTTTGATTTTTAAGTTTTAAATTTTGAGTTATTGAAGTTTTAAGAATAGAGGCATGGTGGAGGCACAAAAAATGAAGGCATTTGAACCCTCCTCTTCTTATAATTGCAAAAACCATTCCCATTTAGTTGTATTTTGCTTATTTCCAGGCCTTGTATCAGTGGTTTGGTTTCATGTGAATGAAATCGGTGGCAATGCCACCATATGCCACTTGTGCTAGTCTGACCATTGTTTGATTACTTGTTCTGTGTTCCTTGGAATTGTTTTATTGCTGTTTATCCTTGCTTTTACTGGTCATTAATTGAACGTGAAGAGTTATTTTAGTCTATGTTTGCTTAAGTTTAAATTTGATTGCACAATTTTTGGTATATTGGGGGCAAATTTATTAGGCTTAATTGCTTATTTGTTTGTATCAGTACTGTCCCTAGACCGTTATTCTGACGTTTATGTAATGCCAATTTTATTTTAATTTAACAGGTTAGGGAAGAGCTTGGTAAAATGTCTCTCCACAATTTAACTCCAAGGTGAGTTATTTTTTTTTTTTTTTAAGGGTGAGGTGGCAATTGCCATCACACATTTTTGATTGATTAAACAAAGTTATTTACAATGGCCCCAACTTGTTTAGGACTAAAGGCTGGGTTGTTTTTGTTGTACAACGGCCCCGAAATATTACATGAAAATAATCAGAAAACTACTACTAATCTACAGACATAGCAATCTATCCTATGAAACTGTGTACATTCACCTTGCTGTACCAGCACTCATCTATAACTCACTTCACATTTGAAGTAGGTTATTGGTTTTCAAATGATGCATGCCTGTAAAATTTACCTAGATATTCAAGCTGTATTTTTTTTTGCTTCTGGCTCCTGCAAGTAATTATGGATTTCAAATTTCTCTTAAAGGCTGCTGTCAGATCCAATGATCCCAGCTCAGTACCAGTTACAGTTCATGAACAAGGTCAAAAACACCACCTTCACAACCGACCTAGTGAGAGATGAGAATGGACATCCCATAAAAGTTGCAATATTCGACACGCACACTCAGTCTATCATATCTCCTGACAACTTTTTCTCTTCTGCCAAAGCTACAATCACTGCGCTTGATGCCGAATTTTGGAAAAACAAAGGAGTAAATTGGAGCAGAAGTGAGTTTGTTCAGAACGTGTTAAGGCAAAGGGAAGGAAAGGGGCCTATTTTGATCGGTCGTAGTCTTACTATTCAGCTTGAAAATGGGGTTGGTACTTTTGAAAATATTGTTTTTAATGATAATTCAAGCTGGACAAAGAGTGGATTTCGGCTAGGGGTTATGGTTGAGGTTCATGGAGAAGAGGGTTATTTGAATGGGGAAAGAGTTCAAGAGGGTGTGAGCGAACCTTTTCGGGTAAAAGACCGCCGCGTGAAAGGTAAAGAATGATTTTCATTGTGTATTGATCATTATTCATTATAGTGTCGTTGGTAACTGGCATGGTACTAGTAACAGATGTTCCAAGTATCTTAGTCTATGCTCCTAGCATGTTTCACCAGTATCAGCATGTAAAGTCCAATTTGCATTTGATAACCAAAAATCACGAACATAAAGATTTTGGTGCCACTACATATGTGTTAAGTTTGTATATATTAGGGTAAATTAAATCCTTGTATGTTTGATACTTGCTGATTTGATGCTTTTTTTTTCTGTAGCGTCCCAAAATGCGGACCTGCTAACGCTGACACACAATGTACAGAGTATCAGGAAAGTTGGAAGAGATCGTGCTTTTCTCCTCCAAAAGAATAACATCAAAACTGTGGAGGACTTCCTCCATTCGTATTTCAATAATGAACCAGAACTTCGCAATGTTAGAATACTTGCCTGTAATTTTTATGTTACACTTGCACATCTCAGATTGGTTCTAGTTCTGGCAGCTGAATAGATTCAGTACCAGTATGTAATGTTACAATTCCTGTACCCACTTATAAGTACTTATATTGCGTTGGTACAACAAGGTGCATCAATTATACTAGTTCATATTTGTTCCAGGCCTGACTAATATTGGTAGTGGTACTGAAAAGGTACATGCTGATACAGATCTGGTGCCTACCGCATTATACTGGTACCGAAACCAGGATTTAAGATCATGATCATTCTTTTTTGGTATTCGTTTGTTAATAAATTTTGCTTTCTGATTTCATGGATGGTAATACTCATTTTCATCTCTTTCCTCTTTCATATTTTGTAGATACTTTGTATTAAGTCAGAATCTAACAAAGAGTGGGAGTCTATGGTTGAGCATGTGAAGCAGTGTGCCGATGAATTTCTCACTAAATCCAATGTCTCGAACAACAGTAGTCAGCCTCGCCAGGAGCCTTCAGTCTATGGTAAGTAGTTCACTTTCAATTATATAAACTGATTATTCTACAGGATTATCTCAATATTTTAATATGCTGCTTTCCCATATGCCTACTAATATTAGTAAATAAAAATTTGCGAGTGCCTCTTGCAGGATACCCTCATGATCAATCTGAACTACCATTTGGCACGCTCTCCTATAATTGGGATATCATAATGGATGGCAGTGGCAATCCGGATATCATAATGGATGGCAGTGGCGGTGGCAGTGCCAATTACTGGTTAGGAAGTTCTTTTACTTGAAGAAAGGTGGGGATGGTAGTGCCTGGTTTGGAAGATCTTTTACTGGAAGAAAGTCAGAGAGCAGGTTATTCAAGGATCTTCCAAGAGAACAGGCCAGAATAATTCACGTTGGAGTTTTTAATTAACGAGTTGTTTCTTTTCTTTTGGTTTTTGTCGCATGTAATAGTTTTTTCGTGAATAATATATCCCATGTTGGTGTTTTAATCAACATGTTGTTTCTTTTCTAAACTTTTGTTTTTTGTTTGATTTTGTTGTTAATTACATTCACTGAGCACAGCACATCAATGGTGGTGGAGGCCTTGTTGTAATCAAGCTTTTGCCCCATTACCTCTAAGTATACAGTTATGTCAAAATAAAAAATTTAAATCTTTCTCATCCAAACAAGGTGCTAAGGGAAAGGGAAGGGAAGGGGCCTATGTTGAAAAGGTGGTAGTCTTACTATTCGGCTTGAAATGGGGTTGGTACTTTTGGAAATATTGTTTTTAATGATAATTCAAGCTGGAAGTAGTTGAGGATTAAAGGATTTTTGATCAAAAGAGGCGCCCCGTGCAATACATAGTCGAGGATACCAAAATTGAAATACAACAGTGGAGTGCTCACTGTTAGGGTGCAGGGAGGTGACCATACGAGGAGCTGGTAAATACATAGTCGAGGATACCAAAATTTAGTTTGCGTAGATTTAGTACTTCTTTTAGTCTTACTGGTAAATATGTGCAGGGACTAGGTTGTAAAAACACCCTTTTTTATGTCAAATACAAATGTCAGACGGCAACTTTGCCAACTGACCCTAAAAAAGGAAAGAATCTGATGAGATTGATATATGAACATTGGTCTGTTGTGGTTATTGTTGTAAATACTTGCTGTTGTTAATTTTTTTTAATTTGGTTTATTGATTGTTGTTCAATTTGTGTGCTGCTTGCTGTTTTGTTTTTAGATATTATATGTATATTTCCAAAAAATTTCAGTTACTAGTGAATTATGGTTTTGCTATTCAATGTGCAGATACAGTGGAGATTAGTCCCGACTATGTCAATTCAATAAACTTACGGTTACAACTGAAAAAAAAAGATCTATGATTATTTTCTTACAAAAATTAAGTGACAATTTTGAAATTGGTACAGTTATACCAGAAAGGGTTGTACCAGAAAGTAAGAAAATCAAAGGAATAGATGATAAGAACAAAAAAGGGTCCAAAGGCTGGCACACACAAAGAAAGGGTTAAATTGTTTTAATTTCTGTTTTCTTTATTTTAATTTGGTACCGAAGGCTGGTACACAAAAAAGAAGAAGGAAAATGCTTCAAGTTCCTATGTCTTGTGTTACTATTTTTTACTTGTGTTCTAGGTCTTTGTTGAAGAAATTGAATTTGTGCTTTTGTGAAATAAAATTCTTTTGTAGGAACCGATTCAATTGAGCTTTGCTTTTTATTTGATTTTTAATTACAACTAAAATTACTTGTGATATTCCTAAAGACATATAGGCCTAATTCCACCCACTACAAAAAAATTACTTGTGCTTTCTCTATCAACTACTGGTACAATCACTGTACCAGTACAAATTTCTGACAGCCACTGGTACAGCTACTGTACCAGTATCAGTACCTTAAAATATACCATTTTAAGGTTCTTTCAATATCTAAAATATACCATATGAAAGAAAAAGTACCACTTTAAGGTACTTTTTCTTTCAATTTCTAAATTTCATTAAAACAAGAATCATATGCTACAGTTTCTGACAATGGCCAAATCAACAATTTTCCACTGTTACAAAACACTTGAAAAAAAAAGGGAAATTAAGCTTACCCGAGTAAAAAACTCTTTTTACTCAGCATAGCTCATCTCTTATAATATCAACCTTTGTTCATCTATTGACTCTTAATTTGTGCTGACATGCGCACCAACAAATTAAAATTTTCTTTTTTTAACTCAGAATTGTATGATTATACCTCATGTCTAAATTATTGTTGTCATTTGAATTTCAGGCTTTAGTTGATCATCAGAGCCAAACCCTTCTGAATTTTTTTTTATGAAAATAGGTGTTATCTGCAACTGCCAAGACAGGATACTGGACACTTAAATCATGTTAGTACAAAATATTATGAACTGAAAATTTTAATAAAATATTTAATATTTATGAAAATCTTTTTTTTTTAGTAATTATTATTATAATTTACTGTTATTTTGTAACCAATCCAATAATGTTTTCTTGCACGACAAATATATTGGATTAAGATACTGCCACTTAATCAAACCAACAACATATATATTGATCTGATACTGCCACTTAATTATGAGGAGGGATCCAATTACACTTTTTTTTTTGACACATCTTGAAATTTTTTTTTTATAGGTTAATTTTGCGATTTCAAAATCCAAACAGTCGATCCAAACCGTTCAACATGATCACCATATTAAAATGTGCTTGGAGATCAAATTTTACATTTTTTTGAATTTTTTTACTATTTATTAAGATGGTTACAAAATCGTTGTTTTTCAATGGTCTGAAAACAACGATTTTGTAACCATCTTAGTAAATAGTAAAAAAATTCAAAAAATGTAAAATTTGATCTCCAAGCACATTTTAATATATCTATCATGTTGAACGATTTGGATCGACTATTTGGACTTTGAAAATGATAGGTGCAAAATGTGTCAAAAGAAAGGGTGTAATCCGATCCCTCCTCCTTAATTATATGTTTATTAATTCGAATACAATGCACATACTAAAGCATAGTTGATGCAATATTAAAACTAAGTGCGGAATATAATATTCCTTCTCTAGATATTGAATTATGAATTTATAAATAAGACTTAAAAGTAATAGCATACATTAAATATATATTGTTACCATGGAAAGATTTTAAGCAGAGAAATTAAAGATAAAATAGTTCATTTTATTGCACAAGAAACATAAATTATAAAAAAGACAAATACTGTTAAGTGTTAAGGATGAAAATATTTGACCTGATTTGCTTCTATTTGTTGTATTTTTTTGTTTGAATTTTTAACTCCTCGCAAAGCACAGGCAAAATATTAGTATCTATATTACAGATGAGAGAAGAGTAGGTCCGATGTCCATTGGACTTACTTTTGTTTGATGGGTTCAATCACCGTCCGATCTGCTTTAAGATGTGTCTATTCTATTTAAAAATTCGTACGCATCTGTTTCAATTTTGTGCACACAGATTTTAAAGTGGATAAGATGGTTTGGAATTAATTAGACCCAAAAATATTTGGGATGCTCTATGTATTCTCATTATAGATACATAACATGGAAAGAAACCAGTACTATAAAGTGGATAAGATGGTTTGTACAGTACTCCTAGTCTCCTACCTACAGTACTATATACATTACCATTGACATGTGGGTCCCGCTGATCAGTCCAAAACATTTTTTTTTGGATCGTAGCCCAAATCAAGCTCTCAATATGAGATATTGAGATGAGCCACCTCTTAAGTCAAATAACGTAGCAGATCTGTATGAGATGACCACCTCTAAATATTTATATTTTATTCACTCATGAATCATGATCAAGAAATTTAATTTATTTCTAACAAATAGCGCCATCAACTCTTCCTCTTTATTCACTCCTCTTCATTAACTCTCCATTAAGTTATTTAACTAATCTTCCAGTTGATATATTGATGGTATTGCCAAGTTATTGTCTGTCATTTTCATGTTTGTGCCTAAGAAACAACAATAACTCACATTATTTTGGTTGTGATTCCATGAGTCTTGCCGAAAGAGACATAATACGCCTAAAATTTTATTTGCCGAATAAATTTTATATATTTTTAAAACTTTTTACTATTTTTTAGATATGTAAAAATCACTAGTTTTGAATGGTCTAGACTCTTTTAGATCAAGTGATTTCTTTTGATGAATATTTTGTAAAAAGAGAGAGGTGGATTAATTGCTTTATTTTGCTTTAGACTGCTTCATGATCTTTCTAGTTATAAGCGCACATTAATGATCCAACTACGTATTACCAAAGCATCATACCTAGAATTTTTAATTACATGAAAATTTGAAATGATTTGAGTCATGAAAAATATAATGCATATTATCTTATCGTTCCTTGATTTTATCCTACTTACAAACATAACATTATTAGTCATAAAAAATATATAATGCATATTATTAATTAGTTCTTATAATTGATTTGGTTTTCATCAAGTACGTACTATATATATGTTGTGATTTCATTATATTTTTTTTTATTATTAAGCGTATACAAATGTATTTGTTACCTACGTACCTTGGTAATATATATTTTGGGCAAAGATTTGTGAATTATGATCATTGCTTTTCATATGCATAAGGTTGAAAAATATTTTATCTATAGTACACATGCTTCTTAATTATACTTGTCATTTAGTAGATGCATGATTTCTACTCAGAACAGTGTAATAATTAATCCCCCTCTTTAACTCTGCTTCATTAATAGATCACTCTCAAAAGAAAGAAAATCAAAGGTATCCTATTTTAATTAATCAAGAACTAATGGACATCTCCATTTTGTTTAGATGTGGAGTAATGTCAATTGTCTGGGACCCCACCCTCAAATCCACGAAGCTGCCTTAAGCCCAACAGAATCCAATTATTTTATCCATTTAATCTAAAATGAACAAAGAGATTATATATTGTTTTATTATCAAAGAAAATGTGCTGGAGCGTATATGTGCCTCTTTTTGTATAAAGGTGCATGTTACATCTGGTGAGTCAAATGAAAATTTATCTCTGTCAACTCTGTGGCTGCTATTTCCTTAATTAATTGTGTATGCATGTAACCTACACAGACTTTTGAGTGAGGAATTAAGGCAACCATGAACAATCCATGATATCTAATTGTCATGTTTGTTGTCCTTAAATTAAAGTTTTAATTAGTTCAGATTTTATTATCAATAATTTGTTTAAATTTACTATTAATCATTGTTTATATTTATTTAACAATAATTCGGAACGAGAAGCCGACGAATGCATTTGAACTCCTCTCTTTTTCCGAAGCCCTCCTCTCTTTTACAATTAAAAAAAAAGAAACAAACTTCCTAGAAACCAGCTGTCTTTTTCTTAGGGGGGAATTTCATGTGTACCCCTCAAAAGCTTCAAAATTACGTATTTCCCCCTCTAAATTTTAAAATTACATATTTTCCCCTCTAAACTTCCAAAACTCACATATTTACCCATTTTATTATTTTTTATATTAAAACACATTCTAAATTTATAAAATACCCATTTTACCCTTTATTAAAAGTATAAAACCCCCATCGAACTCAAATTTGAATCTAAAGGGTTCCTCTACCGTCCGATCCGCGCGCATCGCAATAAGATATGTGTGTGTTCGCTTCAAGATTCGTGCTAATCTAGTGTGCACGGATCTTAAAGCAATTTTGATTCGTGTGCATTGCATTAAGATCTATGCACGTTGCTTCAATATCCGTGCGCATTCACTTCAAGATTTGTGCTGACCTAGCACGCACAGATCGTAAAGCAATTCGAATGATAGAGAAACTTTTCAGATTCAAATTGGAGTCAGATGGACGTTTTATGTTTTTTAATAAAAAGGGTAAAATGGGTATTTTATGAATTTAGAATGTGTTTTAATATAAAAAACAATAAAATGGGTAAATATGTGATTTTTTGATGTTTAGAGGGGGAAATACGTAATTTCAAAATTTAGAGGGGGAAATATGTAATTTTGAAGTTTTTGAGGGGTATACGTGAAATTCCCCCTTTTCTTAGCATCCTCTTTCGCCAAACCTATAAATAGTCACCTACACGATAAAACGATATAGACAGATATAGACAGAGAGCGAAGTAGAGATGGCCTTTTACAACGATAACCGTCCGCTCACTCCTTTCCCCGGAGACCAGACCAATATCCTTCCTTATGTCAGTTCCACTCTTCTCCTCTCCTCTCTTAATCTCTCTCTCTTAATCTCTCTCTTAACTTTATCTGTTGTTTACCAGGAATCCCGGGCATACTGAAGAGATGATTCGGAGAATTGTAAGGATTCATTCCCTTTCTTACAAGAGCAGAGTTCAAATGCCTCCATTTTTCATGCCTCCACCATGCCTCCATTTTTAAAAGAGGAGGGTTCAAATGCCTCCATTTTTTGTGCCTCCGCCATGCCTCCATTCTTAAAACTTCAATAACTCAAAATTTAAAACTTAAAAATCAAAATAAAACCGTTGGATATGATCTACATCATTTTATCTATGTGCTCATAAAAAATTATCACATTTTGATTTTGTTTTTATGTGAATCAATAAGTTGAAAAATCAACGTCTAGAAATTATCCACATTAGTACGTTTTTTTATAAGCTCTTGGTGACAACCAAAACAAAATTGAAATATCATAATTTTTTACACGTGCATAGATAAAATGATGTAGATCATATCCAACGGTTTTATTTTGACTTTTAAGTTTTAAATTTTGAGTTATTAAAATTTTTAAAAATGAGGAGGGTTCAAATGCCTCCATTTTTCATGCCTCCGCCATGCCTCCATTTTTAAAAATTTTAATCGGAATTATGCGGACAATTTAACGTTTTTATTAAATTTATGTATATATATATATCATAATTTATTAAAAATAATTTATTTAACTCATTAAATTTATCAAATAAACTTAATTTAACTTAGTTTTATTATTACAACATGACACTACGCTTATTTCTTCTTAACACATAAGAATTTTACATGTGTAAACACATTTATTTAATAAAAAATAAATTTGAGAATTAAGCTTTTTTCAAATACTAATAACATATTATTTGAATGAAATGAAACATTTCAACATAAAATCACTAAATTTAATTTATGATAACAACTTAATTTTATAAATGAACACGTTATATTAATTGAAAAAATTACATCAGTAAGTAAGAAAAATATATTGTATATAAATAATAGATGAATTAATCAATTTCAAAGTAAGTTTGAAGAAAAAATATATACAAAAAATATTAGATGTATATCTAAGCACAAATAAAACTACAATAAAGAATTTATAAATCTTATTATCACACGCTATCACAGAAAAAAAAATTTTAAAAAAAATATTCACTGAAAAATGGAAATAAACGGAAATAAACGGAAATAAACGGACAATTAAACGATAAAATGTCCGATTAATCGGAAAAAACAGCCAATTAATCATTTTCATCCGCAAACATGCATCCATTAAGTGTATTCGTAACGGTTTAACCGCTGTTAACGATTAAACGGCCGATTAATGGGCCGTTAAGACCGTTTTTTACGGCACAGTCTCAGAGGATACGCATTCGCGAGGTTCTCACCAACTGCGGCTGGAGCAAGATCCCTAAAGTAATCTAATTTTTTTATTTTAGATCTAGACCGTTAGAGTCAAATCCGTAAGTAGGGATTAGGCTCTGACGGTTCGGATCTGCACACAAAAATTGAGTTACTTTAGCAAAGCGAACTATATGAAGATTAAAAAAAAGGTTCTACCAACCAGCTGTCACCCGTGAACCAGTATCTTCTGTGTTACTCGAGAAAATAAAATGAGCTCTCAGCCGGTGGATATTCGGGTGATTGGAGGGGGCAGTATTATTTGTGCTTTGAGATTCGTGTAAATTTAAATCCACCGGCTGAGACTCACTTTATTTTCTCGAGTAACACAGAGGATCTGAATTCGTCTCGCGTGAGGCTATAAAAAAGGTTCAAATCTCTCCATCGTTTTTATTCCCCTTCTTCTTCAGTTGTCATAAATCCGAGATAGATAGAACGATATAGACAGAGAGCGAAGTAGAGATGGCCATTCACAACGATAACCGTCCGCTCACTCCTCTCCCCGGAGACCTGACCAATATCCTTATGTCAGTCAGTTCCACTCTTCTCTTCTCCTCTCTCTCTTAATCTCTCTCTCTTAATCTCTCTCTTAACTTTATCTGTTGTTTACTAGGAATCCCGCATTTCCAAGGCATACTGAAGAGATGATTCGGAGAATTGTAAGGATTCATTCCCTTTCTTATAATTGCAAAAACCATTCCCATTTAGTTGTTCAAAACTTGGCTGTTCAAATTTAGTTGTCTTTTGCTTATTTCCAGGCCTTGTATCAGTGGTTTGGTTTCATGTGAATGAAATCGGTGGCAATGCCACCATATGCCACTTGTGCTAGTCTGACCATTGTTTGATTACTTGTTCTGTGTTCCTTGGAATTGTTTTATTGCTGTTTATCCTTGCTTTTACTGGTCGTTAATTGAACGTGAAGATTTATTTTAGTTTATGTTTGCTTAAGTTTAAATTTGATTGCACAATTTTTGGTATATTGGGGGAAAATATATTAGGCTTAATTGCTTATTTGGTTGTATCAGTACTGTCCCTAGACCGTTATTCTCCTGCACGTCCCTCATTGACTCTCTGACGATTATGTAATGCCAATTTTATATTAATTTAACAGGTTAGAGAAGAGCTTGGTAAAATGTCTCTCCACAATTTAACTCCAAGGTGAGTTATTTTTTTTTTTTTTTAAGGGTGAGGTGGCAATTGCCATCACACATTTCTGATTGATTAAACAAAGTTATTTACAATGGCCCCAACTTGTTTAGGACTAAAGGCTGGGTTGTTTTTGTTGTACAACGGCCCCGAAATATTACATGAAAATAATCAGAAAACTACTACTAATCTACAGACATAGCAATCTATCCTATGAAACTGTGTACATTCACCTTGCTGTACCAGCAATCATCTATAACTCACTTCACATTTGAAGTAGGTTATTGGTTTTCAAATGATGCATGCCTGTAAAATTTACCTAGATATTCAAGCTGTATTTTTTTTTGCTTCTGGCTCCTGCAAGTAATTATGGATTTCAAATTTCTCTTAAAGGCTGCTGTCAGATCCAATGATCCCAGCTCAGTACCAGTTACAGTTCATGAACAAGGTCAAAAACACCACCTTCACAACCGACCTAGTGAGAGATGAGAATGGACATCCCATAAAAGTTGCAATATTCGACACGCACACTCAGTCTATCATATCTCCTGACAACTTTTTCTCTTCTGCCAAAGCTACAATCACTGCGCTTGATGCCGAATTTTGGAAAAACAAAGGAGTAAATTGGAGCAGAAGTGAGTTTGATCAGAACGTGTTAAGGCAAAGGGAACGAAAGGGGCCTATTTTGATCGGTTGTAGTGTCACTATTCAGCTTGAAAATGGGGTTGGTACTTTTGGAAATATTGTTTTTAATGATAATTCAAGCTGGACGAAGTGTGGATTTCGGCTAGGTGTTATGGTTGAGGGTGATGGAGAAGAAGGTTATTTGAATGGGGAAAGAGTTCAAGAGGGTGTGAGCGAACCTTTTCGGGTAAAAGACCGCCGCGTGAAAGGTAAAGAATGATTTTCATTGTGTATTGATCATTATTCATTATAGTGTTGTTGGTAACTGGCATGGTACTAGTAACAGATGTTCCAAGTATCTTAGTCTATGCTCCTAGCATGTTTCATCAGTACCAGCATGTAAAGTCCAATTTGCATTTGATGACCAAAAATCACGAACATAAAGATTTTGGTGCCACTACATATGTGTTAAGTTTGTATATATTAGGGTAAATTAAATCCTTGTATGTTTGATACTTGCTGATTTGATGCTTTTTTTTTCTGTAGCATCCCAAAATGCGGACCTGCTAACGCTGACACACAATGTACAGAGTATCAGGAAAGTTGGAAGAGATCGTGCTTTTCTCCTCCAAAAGAATAACATCAAAACTGTGGAGGACTTCCTCCATTCGTATTTCAATAATGAACCAGAACTTCGCAATGTTAGAATACTTGCCTGTAATTTTTATGTTACACTTGCACATCTCAGATTGGTTCTAGTTCTGGCAGCTGAATAGATTCAGTACCAGTATGTAAAGTTACAATTCCTGTACCCACTTATAAGTACTTATATTGCGTTGGTACAACAAGGTGCATCAATTATACTAGTTCATATTTGTTCCAGGCCTGACTAATATTGGTAGTGGTACTGAAAAGGTACATGCTGATACAGATCTGGTGCCTACCGCATTATACTGGTACCGAAACCAGGATTTAAGATCATGATCATTCTTTTTTCGTATTTGTTTGTTAATAAATTTTGCTTTCTGATTTCATGGATGGTAATACTCATTTTCATCTCTTTCCTCTTTCATATTTTGTAGATACTTTGTATTAAGTCAGAATCTAACAAAGAGTGGGAGTCTATGGTTGAGCATGTGAAGCAGTGTGCCGATGAATTTAACGCTAAATTCAATGTCTCGAACAACAGTAGTCAGCATCGCCAGGTGCGTTCGTTATATCTTTATGTCATTTGCCAGATTTTACAATTGTTTCTGGCCGATTATATCTTTGATTTTAAGAACATTTATTCTTTACAAAGTGTCTTGTTCGGTTTATAATTTCATTGTATTCTTTACAAGTTGAGTTCACATATTTGGTTTGTTTCAATGGATAAAGAAGTAGACATTTTTAATCCAAATTCAAACCAATTTTATTTTGAATATCAAATTAAGAACAACATAAATGTAATATTTTGTTTATTCTTTCAGCATGCGAATGTGAATGTGAATGTGGAGAGAGAAATATACTGAATGGGATGCATTAACCAAAAATTTAAATTTTTTCTTGTTGACTCAGAATTGTATGATTATACCTCAGCCGATGGAAAAAAACTTGTCTGTCTGTACAAAAGTTGAGCGTTGTGTTGCCAGTTGGGGATCATCAAAGCCAAACCCTTCTGAGAAGGATATAATTGAAGGTGCCGCATTTTGCTCATCTTTTGTTGAACCCTTTTATATGTTATCAGACTGAGCTAAGTTTCTTTTGTTATTATTAATAATAGCTGGTATGCCAATCTCAACTGCTTATGGTGAGCATATAGTGGAGATGCAAAACCCTCGTTTCCATGAAATTGGGGACTCAGTGCAACTTACTAATGATAGCAGTAAGTACTTCACTTTCAATTATATAAACAGATTATTCTA
Organism: Carex kokanica; assembly: GCA_025461125.1. Lineage (NCBI taxonomy): Eukaryota > Viridiplantae > Streptophyta > Magnoliopsida > Poales > Cyperaceae > Carex > Carex kokanica. The sequence continues at coordinate 140,274 of JAJGRX010001301.1, forward strand.
CAGGATTATCTCAATATTTTAATATGCTGCTTTCCCATATGCCTACCAATATTAGTAAATAAAAATTTGTGAGTGCCTCTTGCAGGATTCCCTCATGATCAATCTGAACTACCATTTGACATGTTCTCCAATAATTGGGATATCATAATGGATGGCAGTGGCAATCTGGATATCATAATGGATGGCAGTGGCGGTGGCAGTGGCAATTACTAGTTAGGAAGGTCTTTTACTGGAAGAAAGGTGGAGATGGTAGTGCCTGGTTTGGAAGATCTTTTACTGGAAGAAAGTCAGATAGCAGGTTATTCAAGGATCTTCCAAGAGAACAGGCCAGAATAATTCATGTTGGAGTTTTTAATTAACGAGTTGTTTCTTTTCTTTTGGTTTGTGTCCCATGTAATAGTTTTTTCGTGAATAATATATCCCATGTTGGTGTTTTAATCAACATGTTGTTTCTTTTCTAAACTTTTGTTTTTTGTTTGATTTTGTTGTTAATTACATTCACTGAGCACAGCACATCAATGGTGGTGGAGGCCTTGTTGTAATCAAGCTTTTGCCCCATTACCTCTAAGTATACAGTTATGTCAAAATAAAAAATTTAAATCTTTCTCATCCAAACAAGGTGCTAAGGGAAAGGGAAGGGAAGGGGCCTATGTTGAAAAGGTGGTAGTCTTACTATTCGGCTTGAAAATAGTGTTGGTACTTTTGGAAATATTGTTTTTAATGATAATTCAAGCTGGAAGTAGTTGAGGATTAAAGGATTTTTGATCAAAAGAGGCGCCCCGTGCAATACATAGTCGAGGATACCAAAATTGAAATACAACAGTGGAGTGCTCACTGTTAGGGTGCAGGGAGGTGACCACACGAGGAGCTGGTAAATACATAGTCAAGGATACCAAAATTGAGTAGTTTGCATAGATTTAGTATTTCTTTTAGTCTTACTGGTAAATATGTACAGGGACTAGGTTGTAAAAACACCTTTTTTATCTCTAATACAAATGTCACACGGCAACTTTTCCAACTGACCCTAAAAAAGGAAAGAATCTGATGAGATTGATATATGAACATTGGTCTGATGTGGTTATTGTTGTAAATACTTGCTGTTGTTAATTTTTTTTTAATTGGGTTTATTGATTGTTGTTCAATTTGTGTGCTGCTTGCTGTTTTGTTTTTAGATATTATATGGATATTTCCAAAAAAATTCAGTTACTAGTGTATTATGGTTTGCTATTCAATGTGCAGATACAGTATAGATTAGTCCCGACTAGGTCAATTCAATAAACTAAACGGTTACAACTGAAAAAAAAAGATCTATGATTATTTTGTTACAAAAATTAAGTGACAATTTTGAAATTGGTACAGTTATACCAGAAAGGGTTGTACCAGAAAGTAAGAAAATCAAAGGAATAGATGATAAGAACAAAAAAGGGTCCAAAGGCTGGCACACACAAAGAAAGGGTTGAATTGTTTTAATTTCTGTTTTCTTTATTTTAATTTGGTACCGAAAGCTGGTACACAAAAAAAAAAAGGGAAAATGCTTCAAGTTCCTATGTCTTGTGTTACTATTTTTTACTTGTGTTCTAGGTCTTTTTTGAAGAAATTGAATTTGTGCTTTTGTGAAATAAAATTCTTTGTAGGAACCGATTCAATTGAGCTTTCCTTTTTATTTGATTTTTAATTACAGCTACAATTACTTGTGATATTCCTAAAGACATATAGACCTAATTCCACCCACTACAAACAAATTACTTCTGCTTTCTCTATCAACTACTGGTACAATCACTGTACAGTACAAAGTTCTGACAACCACTGGTACAGCTACTGTACCAGTATCAGTACCTTAAAATATACCATTTTAAGGTTCTTTCAATTTCTAAAATATACCATATGAAAGAAAAAGTACCATTTTAAGGTACTTTTTCTTTCAATATCTAAATTTCATTCCAACAAGAATCATATGCTACAGTTTCTGACAATGGCCAAATCAACAATTTTCCACTGTTACAAAACACTTGAAAAAAAAGGGAAATTAAGCTTACCTGAGTAAAAAACTCATTTTACTCAGCATAGCTCATCTCTTATAATATCAACCTTTGTTCATCTATTGACTCTTAATTTGTGTTGAAATGCGCACCAACAAATTAAAATTTTCTTTTGTTAACTCAGAATTGTATGATTATACCTCATTGGACTTAATATATTATAGATGAGAGAAGAGTAGGTCCGATGCCCATTGGACTTACTTTGGTTTGATGGATTCAATCACCGTCCGATCCGCTTTAAGATGTGTGCATTCTGTTTTAAAATTCGTATACATCTGTTTCAATTTTCGTGCACACAAATTTTAAAGTGAATCGGATGGTTCTGGAATTCATTGGACCCAAAAATAGATCCGAGGCTCTATTCTCATTATAGATATATAATCTGGAAAGAAACCGGTATTGTAGTTTGTACAGTACTCCTAGTCTCCTACCTACAGTACTATATACATTACCATTGAAAAAAATTTAGTAATTATTAATATAATTTACTGTTATTTTGTAACCAATCCAATAATGTTTTCTTGCACGACAAATATATTGGATTAAGATACTGCCACTTAATCAAACCAACAACATATATATTGATCTGATACTGCCACTTAATTATGAGGAGGGATCCAATTACACTATTTTTTTTGACACATCTTGACACTGTTTTTTTTATAGATTAATTTTGCGATTTCAAAATCCAAACAATCGATCCAAACCGTTCAACATGATCACCATATTAAAATGTGCTTGGAGATCAAATATTACATTTTTTTGAATTTTTTTACTATTTATTAAGATGGTTACAAAATCGTTATTTTTCAATGGTCTGAAAATAACAATTTTGTAACCATCTTAATAAATAGTAAAAAAATTCAAAAAATGTAAAATTTAATCTCCAAGCACATTTTAATATATCTATCATGTTGAACGATTTGGATCGACTATTTGGACTTTGAAAATGATAGGTGTCAAAATGTGTCAAAAGAAAGGATGTAATCCGATCCCTCCTCCTTAATTATATGTTTATTAATTCGAATACAATGCACATACTAAAGCAAAGTTGATGCAATATTAAAACTAAGTGCGTAATATAATATTCCTTGATTTATGGATAATATGCCTTGTTGTTGTAGTAGTAGTTACAAAGCTGTTTGATTTATTGTTTCATTCTACATATGTTATTATGAGGCAATTAAGATTTTGATTTGTGTTTTTATTTTATCAGAATATATAGCTATTTATGGGAAAATGCTCCAACCAAGTCAATGTTGTACCTCCATCATTTATGCAAAAATAATGTTTCTTACAAATGCAAATACACAACTGGAGAATAACTTCTCCCTGTGGCTGTCAATAGATCCCATTTTTTTATGGGATTATATATAGTATAATGCAAAAGAGAATTCATTAAGATTTTATAAGATCCATATATGAATTTATATTTTACAAAAAAAATTAGGATTTAAATGAGAATTTATATCTATTATTGTAACGAACTATACTTTCTTGTTTTCTATTTGCAAGGTGAATAAGATTTTATAAGATCCATATATGAATTTTATAAGGAGGAGGGATCCAATTACACCTTTTTTGGTGACACATCATGACACCGTTTTTTATATAGGTCAATTTTGCGATTTTAAAATCCAAACAGCCGATCCGAACCGTTCAACATGATCACCATATTAAAATGTGCTTGGAGATCAAATTTTACATTTTTTTGAATTTTTTTGCTATTTATTAAGATGGTTACAAAAAATCGTTGTTTTCAGACCATTGAAAAACAGCGATTTTGTAACCATTTTAATAAATAGTAAAAAAATTCAAAAAAATGTAAAATTTGATCTCCAAGCACATTTTAATATATCCATCATGTTGAACGGTTTAAATCGACTATTTGGACTTTAAAAATGGTAGGTGTCAAAGTGTGTCACCAAAAAAGGTGTAATTGGATCCCTCCTCTTTTATAAGATCTTTATTGAATAGTAGAGCTATACATTCTTGTGTGTTATATATTCTTTTGAGGAGTATACATGAAATTCCCCCACAAAAATAATGGATGATATATATTTTAAAGACATCTTTATTTTTTTTATTTTTTTAACACTTAAATTTATTTAATTATCTTTATATTCTAATGATCATTTCTTAATTATTCATCACTTAATCGATTATAAATTATCTCTAGTTAAATTATAAAATTTCTTTGATTTAACCTTTGATTAAGAAAATAAAAGACATAATTATCTTTTCCTTCTTTCTTAGAACATAATTACAAATCTTTATTTATGCGCCTTCTGTGTGATCTATTCTGGCTTTTGTCAATATTCTCTTACGTGTCTTGAAACTATTTCTTTTAATGTACTTAATATTCAATTCTATCTGAAAATTGAATTTTTATTGTAACTATTATATATCTTTAGCATTACAACAATTATTCTAATTTCTCATATGATTTTTATTACATGTTAGACATATATGAATTAGTCTAACTAAATTCAAGTTTTGAATAATGTATCAATTATTATAGGGTAAATTTGCTAGGAGGTCACTAAACTTTGCCCTTTGTTATGAATTGGTCACTCAATTTTGATTTGTTCCTCAACAGCCACTGAACTTTGTATTTGTTTCGATTAAGTCACTCTGTCATTTTCTCCATCCAAAAAATTAACGGAACTGACGTGGACTCCAAATCACCGTTTATGACCAGTTTGTGTGAGTTTTTTGGAGACGTGAAATATTTCTCCCTATTCTTCTCCTTCTCCATCCCTCTTCGTGACCCCACTGTAATGTAACATTTTTGGATATTCTTTATAGATTGGGTATTCAAGCTTTTACACAAATTAACCCCATTGCAATGTACCAATTAACCCCAGTGTTACCCTGAAAAGCAACATAAACAAATTACAATATCAGAAACGAGCCCATATATAACAAAAGAAATCAATCTACATACCAGAAATCTCGTATCCTCTCTTCAAATAACAGTAGAACGGAGAATTGAACTGAGAACATTAAGCGATAATAATTGACGGTGTGCTGAGAATCTCGCCTCCCGCTCGCGCGAAGAAGAGAAAGGACGTCAAGGCGAAGATAGGGGCAGTGGAGTAGGAGGCCGAGCGGAGACAAGTGGCTAGAGAGTGGAGAAGGAGAAGACTTAGGAGGTCACGAAGAGGGATGGAGAAGGAGAAGACTAGGGAGAAATATTTAACGTCTCCAAAAAACTCACACAAATTGGTCATAAACGGTGACTTGGAGTCCACGTCAGTTCTGTTAATTTTTTAGATGAAAAAAATAAAAGAGTGACTTAATCGAAATAAATATAAAATTAAGTGGCTGCTGAGGGACAAATTAAAGTTGAGTGACCAATTCGTAACAAAGGCCGAAGTTTAGTGACATCCCACAAAATTTACCCATTATTATAGCTTTGAATAATGGTAAGAGAGTTGGAGTTGGGCCGTCCAGTAAAGCTTGGTCTTGGGGAAGGGTTTTGGAAAATAGGAGGTCTATTCGGGTTATATCCGCGTGGTCTGTACTCGTAGCCCTTAGCGGGTCTAGGGTGGGTAGAACGCGGACCCGATTTCGGTTGAGTGAAGAGAGCAGACGGGTTCTGGAGTGAGGGAAGAGAGAGATTACCACCAAGTTGAGAGAGGAGAAGTGATTCGTGATTGAGCAGCATCGCCTGAAGGTCGACGAAATTGAGATTCTCCTTGGCATTAGCTGCAGCAACCACTGAATTGAACTCAGAACCAAGGCCGTTGAGAATTTGAATCAACAAATCATCATCACTCACCGGAGATCCAATAAACACTAGTTCATCAGCGATTGCACGCATGCGCTGACAGAAATCGGAGCAACTAGAACCTCCCTTTGTGGTGTTCTGCAAGGAGCGGCGAAGCTCGGTCAGACGAGCACGAGAAGAGGCGGAGAAGGTCTGTTGCAGCATTTTCCAAATCTGAGTGGAGGTGGTGCAAGAAACAGTCTGATTGAGGATTGTCTCTGATAAGGAAGATCGAATCCAGGTGAGTAACAGCTAGTCTTGCTTGTACCAGTGGTAATATGCCGGATTGCTCGATTGGACCCAGTCGACAGTGAGGTTCTTGGAAGGAGGTTCTTCAACAAGGTACTTGTACAGTCCATGGCCATGAAGCGCTGGTTCGAGCTGACACTTGCATGCCAAGAAGTTGCCTCGAGTGAGCTTGGTGGAGATTGAGAGATTTAGGATCACAAGGTGATCAGTAGAGGGATGGATAGAGCTTAGAGTCGCTGTGGATGCAGAATTTGGGAGGGAGGGATTAATTGGGGAAGAAATAGGATCGGACTCCATTGGAGCTCTGATACCATAAAATCTGTAACAGATAGAGAGGAATTGATGAATGCAGGAATTTTATTATTTCTTGATTAATTCTAATAGTACATGGTTTACCCCTATTTATAAGGAAAATGATTACAGCAGCTTATCTCTCTATTTAGAGTTATAACCTCCTAACAACCTTTCTAACAACCAATTACAAATGTAGTTACAGCTAACAACTTTGTTTAACAACCTCTGCTAACTGACTTGCTAACTTTCATTGAGTCATCGAGCTGCTGACTTGGCTGTTGGTAAAGCTGCTGATTCGGTACAGTTCAGTATACTGTTACTAATATTATTCACGGAAAACTACAACATGAGACACAAAGCAAAAGAAAAGAAATAACTCGTTAATTAAAAACTCCAACATGTTTTTCCAGACCAGGCATTGCCATCCCCACCTTTCTTCCAGTAAAAGACCTTACTAACTAGTAATTGCCACTGCCACCGCCACTGCCATCCATTATGATATCCGGATTATAGTAGAAGGTGTCAAATAGTAGTTCAGATTGAGGGAATCCTGCAAGAGGCACTCACAATTTTTTTTTTACTAATATTAGTAGGCATATGGGAATTCAGCATATTAAAAAATTAAGATAATCCTGTAGAATATGCTCACCATTAGTAAGTTGCACTGAGTCCCCAATCTCATGGAAAAGAGGGTTTTGCATCTCCACTATATGCTCACCATACGCAGTTGAGATGGGTTCATTTGATAAATTCTTTGAAGGCCAAATTGTCATACCAGCTATTATTAATAATAACAAAATAAACTTATCTCAGTCCGATAACATATAAAAGGGTTCAACAAAAGATGAGCAAAATGCGGCACCTTCAATTATATCCTTCTCAGAAGGGTTTGGCTTTGATGATCCCCAACTGGCAACACAACGCTCAACTTTTGTACAGACAGACAAGTTTTTTTCCATCGGTGGAGGTCTAATCATACAACTCTGAGTTAACAAAAAAAAAATTTAATTTTTTGGTTAATGCATCCCATTCAGTATATTTCTCTCTCCACATTCACATTCACATTCGCATGCAGAAAGAATAAACAAAAATATTACATTTATGTTGTTCTTAATTTGATATTCAAAATAAAATTGGTTTGAATTTGGATTAAAAATGTCTACTTCTTATCCATTGAAACAAACCAAATATGTGAACTCAACTTGTAATGAATACAATGAAATTATAAACCGAACAAGACACTTTGTAAAGAATAAATGCTATTAAAATCGAAGATATAATCGGCCAGAAACAATTGTAAAATCTGGCAAATGAAATAAAGATATAATGAACGCACCTGGCGAGGCTGACTACTGTTGTTCGAGACATTGCATTTAGCGTGAAATTCATCAGCACACTGCTTCACATGCTCAACCATAGACTCCCACTCTTTCCCAGATTCTGACTTAATACAAAGTATCTACAAAATATGAAAGAGGAAAGAGATGAAAATGAGTATTACCATCCATGAAATCAGAAAGCAAAATTTATTAACAAACGAATACGAAAAAAGAATGATCATGATCTTAAATCCTGGTTTCGGTACCAGTATAATGCGGTAGGCACCAGATCTGTATCAGCATGGACCTTTTCAGTACCACTACCAATATTAGTCAGGCCTGGAACAAATATGAACTAGTATAATTGATGCACCCTGTTGTACCAACGCAGTATAAGTACTTATAAGTGGGTACAGGAATTGTAACATTACATACTGGTACTGAATCTATTCAGCTGCCAGAACTAGAACCAATCTGAGTTGTGCAAGTGTAACATAAAAATTACAGGCAAGTATTCTAACATTGCGAAGTTCTGGTTCATTATTGAAATACGAATGGAGGAAGTCCTCCACAGTGTTGATGTTTTTCTTTTCGAGGAAAGAAGCCCGACTTTTTCCAATTTTCTTGATACATTGTACGCCGTGTTTCAGCTTTAGCAGGTCTGGTTTTTGAGACGCTGCAGAATAAATAGCATCAAATCAGAAAGTATCAAATATACAAGGATTTAATTTACTCTCCAGTATCAACATATACAAACTTAACACATATGTAGTGGCACCAAAATCTTTATGTTCGTGATTTTTGGTCATCAAATGCAAATTGGACTTTACATGCTGGTACTGGTAAAACATGCTAGGAGCATAGACTAAGATACTTGGAACATCTCTTACTAGTACCATGCCATTTACCAACGACACTATAATGAATTATGATGAATACACAATGAAAATCATCCTTTACCTTTCATGCGGCGGTCTTTTACCCGAAAAGGTTCGCTCACACCCTCTTGAACTCTTTCTCCATTCAAATAACCCTCTTCTCCATGAACCTCAACCATAACCCCTAGCCGAAATCCACTCTTTGTCCAGCTTGAATTATCATTAAAAACAATATTTTCAAAAGTACCAACCCCATTTTCAAGCTGAATAGTAAGACTACGACCGATCAAAATAGGCCCCTTTCCTTCCCTTTGCCTTAACACGTTCTGAACAAACTCACTTCTGCTCCAATTTACTCCTTTGTTTTTCCAAAATTCGGCATCAAGCGCAGTGATTGTAGCTTTGGCAGAAGAGAAAAAGTTGTCAGGAGATATGATAGACTGAGTGTGCGTGTCGAATATTGCAACTTCTATGGGATGTCCATTCTCATCTCTCACTAGGTCGGTTGTGAAGGTGGTGTTTTTGACCTTGTTCATGAACTGTAACTGGTACTGAGCTGGGATGTTTGGATCTGGCAGCAGCCTTTAAGAGAAATTTGAAATCCATAATTACTTATAGGAGCCAGAAACAAAAAGAAAAACAGCTTGAATGTCGTGGTAAATTTTACAGGCATGCATCATTTGAAAACCAATAACCTACTTCCTCCAAAGTTGGAATAAAAATGGTGAATAAGTAATTTTCACAAAATTAGAGTTGATGATGAGGGTATGTTGATTGAATAAAATCGTTGACTGCCATAAATGAGGATGAACAAACTCCTGATAGGCCTATTTGGTGTTTCTTGTAAAATTGGGTGTTGAGATAAATTAAAAAGAGTAAATAATAGCTCACCTTGGTGCAAGTACTCATGTCACAGACATGTTTTTAAGGTGAGATTAGTTTGATCTCAACTGGGATTTCAAATGTGAAGTGAGTTATAGATGAGTGCTGGTACAGCAAGGTGCATGTACACAGTTTCATAGGATAGATTGCTATGTCTGTAGATTAGTAGTAGTTTTCTGATTATTTTTATGTAATATTTCCGGGCCGTTGTGCAACAACAACAACAACCCAGCCTTTAGTCCTAAACAAGTCGGGCCGTTGTAAATAATTTTTTTAATCAATCAAAAATGTGTGATGGCAATTGCCACCTCACCCAAAAAAAAAAATAAAATCGCTCACCTTGGAGTTAAATTGTGGTGAGACATTTTACCAAGCTCTTCCCTAACCTGTTAAATTAAAATAAAATTGGCATTACATAAACGTCAGAGAGTCAATGAGGGACGTGCATGAGAATAACGGTCTAGGGACAATCAGCACTGATAACCACTGATACAAGGCCTGGAAATAAGCAAAATACAACTAAATTTGAACAGCCAAGTTTTTAACAACTAAATGGGAATGGTTTTTGCAATTATAAGAAAGGGAATGAATCCTTACAATTCTCCGAATCATCTCTTCATTTTGCCTTCGAAATGCGGGATTCCTAGTAAACAACAGATAAAGTTAAGAGAGAGATTAAGAGAGAGAGATTAAGAGAGGAGAAGAGAAGAGTGGAACTGACTGACATAAGGATATTGGTCAGGTCTCCGGGGAGAGGGGTGAGCGGATGGTTATCGTTTTCAATGGCCATCTCTACTTCGCTCTCTGTCTATGTCTATCTATCTATCTATCTCGGATTTATGACAACTGAAGAAGATGGTGAAGAAGAAAGATTGAGAATCTACTTTATAGGGCTTCGCAAAAAGGAGTATCCTCTGAGATATCTCATATTTTGCATGACCGACGTGTCCGGTGCCTATTCGGGGATAGCGCAGGGGCCAATATTATTTGAGCTTTGAGATTCGTGTAGAACGTATTTGAACAGTTGATATTTTCCAAAAAGTCACGCAAAATATGAGATATCTCAGAGGATGCGAATTCCGGAAAAAGAGGGGTTCAAGCATATTGGTTAGTTGGAATAGCAAGTTCTTACAAATTTTAAAAGGATTGTAAGAAAAAGGCAGCTGGTTGCTAGAAAGTTTTTTTTTTTTTTAAGGTGAGTTCCGTGTTGGATGAGAATCAAGTATATTGGCATGGGAGGTAGCACACGTTCTTAGAAATTTTAAAAGGATTGTAAGAAAAATGGAGCCGGTTGCTAGTAAGTTTTTTTTTTTCTTTTTTTTAATTGTAAGACAGCTCAGACAGTTTGGATGCTCACGGATTCGAATCTGGCGGTCCGGATCTAAAATAAAAAATTGGGTTGTTTAGGGGATACTGAGATATCTCATATTTTGCGTTACCGACACGAGATATAAATTTGTGACGTGGGCCTCCGCGTCGGATTTTTTTTAAAAACCATAATTAAAAAAATTAAAATTAGGGAACCAACATGATTGCCTGGATATTTCGAAAAACCATAAGAACCGAACAGCCTATTCGGTCCCCAAAATTTTTTTTCCCTGGGACCGAATAGGGATTTCGGTCCCCCCCAATTTCACATTTTTTTGGCAGAGCCGCCACAGAAAATCGAAATGGGATGGGGAACCGAATTGGAATTTCGGTCCCCATTTTTTTTTTTTTTTTAAGAGACAAATAGCTAAAATAATTAAATATAATACTAAAAAATCGAATTTTTTTTTCCTTTGTCAAATTATTTTTTTGATAGCATATTTGTACTAAAATACGCTAAATTACTTCAAATTATGTTAATTTATGTTGATTTACACTAAATTATTTGAAATTACAATAATTATGTATAATTATGATAAAATACGGTAAATTACGTTAAATTACGTATGAATAGGGCCGATTTTGTGTCATCTTTCATAAATCATTAAAAATAGTAAAAAAATTCCAAAAAATAATAAAAATTGATATTCTACAAGTTCATTATATAACTAATTTACTGAGCTACGTAGATTGAATAATAAAAGTGAAAATCTCAATCGAAAACTTCAACTGAAGTTTTGAGGCCCTTCTCTTTGTTTTTTGGCAATTTTGAATTTGGCAATCCGGCATCGTTGGCACGGATGATGCGCATTTTCGCAAGCTTTCCGAAAAGTGGTCATTTGCTGAAATCGGACACTCGAGCGCCGTTTTATGGCCGTTTGAAGTTTTGTCGTCGTTTTTTCCCTTCTCAGTGAAGATATCATCCCTATTCGTACGTAATTTAGCGTAATTTTCCGTATTTTAGCATAATTCTACATAATTATTGTAATTTCAAGTAATTTAGTGTAATTCATTATAATTATTATAATTTAGTGTAATTCTACATAATTATTTTAGTATAACTATGCTAATTGTAATAAAAAAAGTAATCTAACAAATATTAAAAAAAAATCAATTTTTTAGTATATTTCAGCATTTTATCTATTTGTCTCTTAAAAAAAAATTAACATAATTTCAAGTAATTTAGTGTAAATCAGCATAAATTAACATAATTTCAAGTAATTTAGCGTATTTTCATATAAATATGATATAAAAAAAGTAATTTGACAAAGGGAAAAAAATTCGATTTTTTTAGTGTTATATTTTATCTTTTTGTCTCTAAAAAAAAATTCGATTTTTTGTCTCTAAAAAAAAAAAAAAATTGGGGACCGAAATGCCAATTCGGTCCCCACTGAAAATACCCTGGACCGAATTGGGATCTCGGTTCCAGGGTGCTACACGGAAGGCCGCACAGTTTTTTTTTCGAAAAAACTGTGAAATGGGGGGGGACCGAAATGCCAATTCGGTCCCAGGAAAAAAAATTTTGGGAACCGAATAGGCTGTTCGGTTCTTATGGTTTTTCGAAATAGTCAGGCAATCATGTTGGTTCCCTAATTTTAATTTTTTTAATTATGGTTTTTAAAAAAAATCCCTCCGCGTCAGCTCTCTTAACCTAGATATAAATTTGCTTGACTGGAAGCCGAAATTTTTATATATAAGAAAATAAATAAAAAAATATTAAAAATGAGAAATGGATCAGGAAAATTTGAAAAATAGGAGGGACGCCATGGCATACTTCAGCCCATCGGAAAAAAATGGAAAAACAAAAAAATAGAAAGACGGGACGCCATGGCATGTGCCGACCCCAAAAAAAAAAAAAACGGGACTCCATTGCTCAGGCCGACCCAGGTCCGAAAAAATAAAAAAATACATTTTTTTAACGGGCGCCATGGCATGCACAGACCCAAAAAAATATATATATATGTGGGACGCCATGGCACACTAGGACCACTATTAAACTCGTATAAACCATCCAATCTGTCTCTCTCGTACCATTCTTTGGCTTGCATTTCCGAAAATTGATGGACGAAGCTCTGAGAAATTTTAAGGTAATAATTTTTTAGTTAATTTATTTGCAATATTTTTTAACTCTTGTTGTAATCAATAAATATTTACATTTTGTAATTAATACTCATTGTGTAGTATTTTCGAAAACAATCAATCATGGTATTAGTAAATGTGTTTATCGGTGGTAAAATTCGATACGGTCCGAGGGGCTCGGAGTATAGTATTGGTCATCGGTACTCATTTCGTGCGACCGTTGAACAAAATTTTGACGATTTGAAAGGTATGATTTATCAGCATTTTGGATAATCCGAGAGTGAATACAACCTAATCATTTATGCTCGATGTAATGTTGGTACACTTACTGACAGTTATTACGAGGTTGTGGAACTTATTTGCAATGAAGGTTGGATTATAATTTTTCAGCAGTTAATGAATTCTGGAAGAGAATACCGTGTCATTGATTTTTTCATAGTGTGGTACCTGAGACGCAGTCAGAACCTCGTCAGTCCCAGTACTGTGATCCACATGCAGGTTCCAGTCGAACCCGACCCTGTCGGAAAGAACAATGAAGATGTCTTTACATTGCCAATGGTACGGAATAATGTGCTTGTGGCCTCGAGCCCTCACTCCATTATTAGACTGCCATGGTTATAAAAATTAATTTAAAAACAATGAAACCATGAATTTAAAATAAGTTCAAGTTATACAAAAAATTTAGTAACTTACATCGGTAGAAATCAGTGAAGTCCGGTGTTGCTGATGAACATCCACAACAACGAACTAAAATGATTTGATGACTGAGTTTGAGGCACTACATCTTCGTGAAATGCATCATTGATGTTTTGATGACCATACTCACCACGAGGGGCTGACATCATGCATTCATCACATTTTCATTATTCAAACCCTAAATTAATGACTAAGAATGTTCAAACAACAAATGAAGTTTTCATGTTGTTTCAAAATGTTCAACACATATTTGAAAATAGATCCAACATTTTCAACAAATGAACATAATGAATACATCAAGCTTTTAGCCTAAAATTAATGAGCCGTTTGGATTGTGATAAGTAATTTAAAATAGAAAAACAAAATATTAAAGTATTACATAAAATTAACTATAATCTTGTCTATAAAAACAAATTATTCTACATAATTTGTTTTCAAATGAAAATAATTAACCTAATTTCTAAACCCTAAACCAAAAATCTATTTTAATTCTAATCTAAACAATTTATTTCACAAGAAAATTAAGACGAAAATCTATATATAACACTAAACTAATTTATTTAGTAACCTACTAATTTTAACTAATTAAAAAAAATCGTACTTTTGTAGGTGGCTGTCAAGATCAGAGACCGAGACACCACGGGGCTTGCGGGGCGGGGTTAGGCGAGACGGGACGCCACGGGACCAGCAGAAGCGGGGACCAGTTTTTTTCGCTCCTTGTCGCTATTACGGAGCAAAGCTTGTTGGGTTTTTGTTTTTTTATTCGGCGGCTACGCAGGGAAAGAGAGAAAAAGGGTTGGGTCTGTGTATACCATGGCGTCCTGTGAAAAAATGTATTTATTTTTTTGGACCTGTGTCGGCCTGAGCCATAGTGTCCCCTTTTTTTTTTTTTTGGGCGGCCTGAGCCATGGCGTCCCGTCTTTTTATTTTTATTTTTTTTCCGATGGGCTGGAGTATGCGCCATGGCACCTACCTGCCTTCCCATTTTTCAAATTCGCCTAATCCATTTCTCATTTTTAATATTTTATTTATTTATTTTCTTATATATACAAATTTCGGGATTGAAAGCCTAGAATCTGCACCTATGATATTATTATATTATGATATTATGGTGTAGGGTTTTATTACTGGGTTGAATAGCTAGGTTAAGGATTCTTGTAATAATATAATTATGGTGTAGGGTTTTATTACTATGCCGTGCCGTGACTAACACGCTGTGACTTTGGTCTCGTGTCGTGCCGTGTCATGACCAAGTTAATTTTTCATGTATCATGCCGTGCCGTGACCAAAATGTCAAGAGGTGGTCACGGCACGCGAATGGTTACGCCTGTCTAACGTGCCGTGACCATACGTGACTCGCGTAACCATTTCATCATAATTTATGTTAGTTTATTCAAGATTCACCATTAAATCAATATCTAATGGTCCTAATTACACGTGACTCGCGTGACTACGTGCCGTGCTGTATTGTGACTAAATCTTTTACGTGTTGTGCCATTTACCACAGAAATGGCATCTCGGTTCTTGTAAAAACTTGTGAAACCAGTACTACAGAAAATCCAAAAAGGGGACCGGATCGAAATAAGATTTCGGTCCGGAATAAAAAAAAAATTTGGACCGAAATGACATTTTGATTCTTATGGTTTTTGTAAAAAAAAAATAATCATGTTAGTTTCGTAAAAAACAAAATTTTAATTATGGTTTATAAAAAAAAATTTGTATTGCAAGAAAGAGAGCTGACATGGACATTATATAGGCCTTCATACAGGGATCTTCAGACAGCTGGGTCTGTTAAAGTAACTATGTGTTTATATCCGGACCGTCAGAGTCGAATCTAAACTTGAATTCGGGGAAATATCGGCTATTGAACCGTCAGGACTGACCTAGCTATTCTTTTGGTTTGTGTCCCATGTTGTAGCTATTCTTATAATAATAGGAATCCTTAATACAGCTGGTTCCGAGAAAGTTTTTTTTTTCCTTTTTTTTAATTGTAAAAGGGCCTCAGCTCCAAGAGTTCGGGTCTGCTAAAGTAACTCAATTTTTGTGTTTATATCCGGACCATCAGAGTCGAATCTAACGGTCTAGATCTAAAATAAAAAATTGGATTACTTTAGGGATCCTAACTAACCGCCGCACGGATGGAATCATGGAAGTAGTCGTTTATACGGACCATTGATAATAATATAGTGGTGACTGGTGAGAAGCTAGAATCTGCACCTCATCTCCGAGAGTTATTCACCTTATAATAATCATAGGTGAGAAGCTTCACCACACCTTATAATAATCATAGGTGAGAAGCCTAGCATCTGCACCCAGATTATTATAAGATGAATAACTCTGGGAACATGGTAGGAGCATAGACTAGGATAGTTGGAACATTCACTCAAAAATTTGTTGTCACTATGCAAAGATAAAATGGATTTATCCTTCCAGTTGCAGGTACTGGTAAAAGGGCCTCAGCTCCGAGAGTTCGGGTCTGCTAAAGTAACTCAATTTTTGTGTTTATATCCGGACCGTCAGAGTCGAGTCTGTACTCACGGATTCACTGATTCGACTCGGACGGTCTAGATCTAAAATCAATTTAAAAATTGGATTACTTTAGGGGATCCTGACTCCTACCGCAGCTGGTGAGAAGCTCGCGAGTGCGTATCCTCTGATATATCTCATGTTTTGTGTTACCGAGTGTCTGTGCCTACCGCAGGAGATAGCTTTGCAATTCGAGCAGAACGTTCTGCACGAATCGTAAAGCTATCTCCTGCGGTACGATCTGAACACGTCGGTGACGCACAATATGAGATAAGTCAGAGATGCGAATTTCACGAGACCCGACCCCGAGTCCATATCCTATTAGATATGCACAGTCAGCTTCCGCCAGCCTACCAACCTGTCATTTTTATTAATATCCAAAGTTAATTAGAAATTAATAAAAATGTCGAAGGTTGGAAATTATTAAAAATGTTCATATCAGTCATTTTGTGGCTGGTTTTCATTTTTTTTCGGTACTGACTAGAAAATGACCGGTACCTTCTTCTTCTTTTTTTTCTTTTTTTTAAGAGACAAATAGCTAAAATGCTGAAATATAACACTAAAAAATCAAAAAAAAATTAGCATCGCAGAAGATGCGAATTCAAGTTCCCAACCCGATATTTCACCGAATTTTTTATTAGTATCCATAAAAAATAAAAAATTACAAAAATATCCATGATTTTTGGGTTTTTTTAAAACTACCCAAACAGTTAGAAGTCGTTCAATTCAAGTCCCAGCCAATATTTCCGTGAATTTTTATTAGTATCCATAAAAAATAAAAAATTACAAAAATATCCATGATTTTTGGGTTTTTTTAAAACTACTCAAACAGTCAGAAGTCCTGACGGTTCAATTCATTTCTGACCGTCAGGACTCTGGGCAGTCCAGGTATTTTTTTTTTTTTTGGAAAATTGAAGAGTAATTGAATAGTAATTTACTATTACATATTGTTTTTTTGTTATATGATTTTATTGTTTGTTATATTTTTTTTAACATATTGGCCGCTATGTCTGACAATGTTTTTTTGTACATGTTTATTTGTTATTTTTTTTTATGTTTGATGATGTTTTTTTATATGTTTATTTGTTATCTTATAATGTTTGACGATGTTTTCTATTGATTATATTGGTTTTTTTTTTAAACGACTGGAGTTATGTTTTGTTTTACTAGCTAAAAAGGCATCCAAATAAATTAAAACATAAGTTATATTACAATTCAAACACAAAATACTACAAAACAATCAAATTAAAACTACAATACTAACATAAAAAACTAGGCTCCACTGCACGGCAACCACGACGTGTTGGACGGGTCTCTGAATGGAGTGGTAGAGAGTGATGACGACCACCAGAGGGGGACCATCGCCTAGATGGACTTACTTGAAAATGGACCAAAATCATACAGACAAACTCCACAAAAGAGGAGAGAGAATGGTAAAAAAAAATGAAGATATGTGAAATTCATAATCCCTACCATATATATATATATATATATATATATATATATATATATATATAAAACCCTAAACCGTCCAGAGGCGATTTGGGTAGTTTTAGAAATATTCAAAAATCATGAATATTTTTGTAATTTTTTATATTTTTAGTGGATACTAATAAACATTCGGGATATTTCCTTTTTTGTTTAAAACAAATAAACAACAAAAGGGAAATTGATGGGAAAAATTCTCTCTTCTACGCCTCGCATGGAGGAAACAGAAATGGGATTACGGGAATGAACGAGCAAACTTCAGGCCCAGATATACACTTATCTTTTTTCTTTTAATTTTATTTTTATGTCATACATTTCAAACACCACTAAATAATACGATTAGAACTAGAGTGTTCTTAAGCTCAACAATTAAGTTTCTTTGTGAGCTTAACTCAAAAACCAATCGGATTGGATTCAAACAACAGATCTAAACTGTTAAAACCAATCTAATTCACAAGTGATGCGTTTACATTTCAAAATTTTCAATTTTCAATTAATTTAGTATAAAGTCAAGCGGTCATAAAATGATGAAAAATGATCGCATTAAAATTAACTTATAAACCATCTTTTTTATGAAACCTAATTTGCTGTACACTCTACAAATGCATAAATTGAACAACTTAAAATTCAAGTTGTAAGTTTTCAACACAGTTTGATAATTTAATTGACATCAAAAATTGAAGGAAATGGAACCTCTAGGATTTAATATTCTACGGATTTAAATTAATTTTTTTTTCCAATGCGATATATGAATGAAAAAATCGGTAACAAAATATTCTTGCAATTAATCCACCTGTCTCTTTTTACAAAATATTCATCAAAAGAAATCCCAATTCAGTAACAAAATTTCAATCGAGTTCCATTATTACATCCAGTCATGTATACAAACTCGAAAATAATACCAATTAAAAATACTAACTATATATAACAAGAATGAAAGAATGAAAGGCTATCAAAGGAGTTGGACTGCGAAATAGAAGTAGGCAAATAAGAAATTAGAAACAAACAAACCTCATCAATCTATATAGAGGTAATTTATTTTCAATTTTCAAGGTAGAGAAATGGCTCCACTGATAAAATGTCATCTTACTATTAAAAAAATTATGTGACTGCCCGATCCTATATGTATTTGTATGGATCCGAATATGCTGAAATCCGATATCAGTTACTGTTTATCCTGAAATTCCTACAATCCGAATCCAACCGTTGAATTGTTCTGAGATGCATGCAAAGAAAAATCAGCTGTTTCGAGATGCGTTCTCGAAAAAAAATCTATACCTAGATTCAAATTGCCGAGATTTTAGAGGTATTGTTCATTGGTTTTGAAATTTCATCTGTTTTATTTCCTTGTATATGTTGATCCTCATAATTTAAAAGTCATACTACAAACTAGGGCTGCAAACGAACCGAAACGAATCGAACTTACTCCTAGTTTGAGTTTGGTTTGAATTAATTTCGAACTAGGTTTGGTTTGAATTAATTTCGAACGAACTCAATTTCGAACATTTACGAACTTTGTTACGACTTACGATTTATGACTTCTGACTGGGCCATAGTGCGAAATTACAGTACTTCAATAAAAACTCAAGTATTCAAAGTACAATTTAAATAAAACCCAAATATCAATAGAAGTACAACTTAAATAAAAACTCAAGCACTCCAAAGTATTCAAAATACAATTTAAATAAAACTCAAATATCAATAGAAGTACAATTTAAATAAAAACTCCAGCACTCCAAAATTAATTATAACCAAATACCACACTTAGTTTGAATGTACGCAACAGAGAATTTGGGCGAGAGATGAGTCTTTGTTGTGAGAGGCCACCAGAGAGAGAGAGAAGACATGAGGGAGATTATTTTGGTACTTAGCGGGAGAGAAATTTGGGCGAGCGGTTTTGGCGTAAATTAGCGGGAAGAGGGAAAAAAATTGGAGGCAATGGCGAAAAAAATAGCGGGTTAATTGGTTGAATAGAAAGAGAGCGGATTGATGACATGGAAGAGATCTAGACGTTGGTAAGAGGATAAATCTAAGGGTGTGAAATTATTGAGGTGATCGGATTGCAGGATTTGTGAGGTCACTTGCTTAGTTAATATTTTATTTAATATTTTATTGAGTGAGTCTAAAAGTGCATTGCAGTGATACAAAATAAAATTAGGCAACAAATAATTTGGAAAAATATAAAAATATATATTTTCAAACTTTTTATATTTTTTTTACTTTTTGCATGTTTTTTTTATTTTTTTTATTTTTTATCAAATGAATAAGTATTTTTTGCATTTTATGAATTTTTTTTTTACAGCAATACATATAATTTTTTTTTCTAAATGAATAGCTGATCAATAACAACATTTTTTGCATTTTTTAGACATATAAAAGAAATATTGTACCTTGATCATTTTTTTTATTTTTTTGACAGCAATACATTTTTTTGCATTTTTGTCAACTGTGATACGTATAAGTCAAATCGTGTTTATAGCGTAGAAGAGCCAACCTCTCCTCTTCCCTGCACTGTACTGAGTCTGAGTCTGACCCCCTCACACGTGCATTCTCCCACTGTAATGGAACCAAAACCAGAACCAGAAGGGCTACTGCCAGTAATAACTTCATTGCTTGATCTGTTGTGTGAATATTAATTGATGGCTTCAATAGAGTATGTGGCCTCATTTATATATAGGAGGATGATGATAATCTTAAATAATTGCTAGAAATAAATTAATGGTGGTGCAATTGGGTAATTGACTAGACCTATCACAGTTGACGAGGGAATTGAACAATAAAAGGACTAACTAATTTACATAAAAAAATGCTGACAAACCTATTAATACGACTTATACGTAAGTCGAGTTAGAGAGATAGGAGTAGGTCCGATGGGCATCGGACCTACAGTTAGGTTCCATTAGCTCTATCACCATACGATTAGCATCAGATCTCTGCGCACGGAAACTGATAAGACTTGCACAGATTTTGATGCAGAGTACACGAATCTTGATGCAAATCGGATGGTCATCACACCCATCGAACCAAGGTAGGTGCGATGGGCATCGGACCTACTCTCATTCCCGAGTTAGAACGTCCACAAATTTACATTTCACTGGTGACATAATGGTTGCATCATCTCATCTGACGTAACAACAACAGACGGAGACCAAAAGTATTTTCTTTTGTTTATTACATTACAGATCTACTGCGCATTTATCAATAAAGTTGACTCAAACAATCTTTTAATTTTGCACTCTTTTTCTGTCACTTTTGTAAAGGACAAGCTAGCAGGGAACCTACTTGCCTATAACATTACGGAAATGTAGTACACTGAAAAGAAAAATCCATTTGCTGATGATATATTAATTTAGGGGTGAAAACGGAGCGAATCAGAGCGGATTGCAGCAGTAAAATCATATTCATATCTCTTTTTATTCTTCGAATACAGATATAAATTGGATATCAGTTGGATACGGATATGGAGAAAATTTATGTAGATTGTGAAATTAATTAATTATTTTGAATATTAATAAAAATTTCGGAAAATTTTTTCTCTTCTACGCCTCGTCTGGTGGAAACGGAAATAGGATTACGGGAATGAACAGGCAAACTTCAGGTCCGGATATACACTTATCTTTTTTCTTTTAATTTTATTTTTATGTCATACATTTCAAACACCACTAAATAATACGAGTAGAACTAGGGTGTTCTTAAGCTCACCAATTTTCTTTGTGAGCTTAACTCAAAAACCTATCGGATTGGATTCAAATAACGGGTCTAAAATGTTAAAACCAATCTAGTTCACAAGTGATGCGTTTACATTTCAAAATTATAAATTTTCATTTAATTTAGTATAAAGTCAAAAGCGGTAAAAAAATAATAAAAAATAATCGTATTAAAATTAACTTATAAACCATCTTTTTATAAAGGGAGGACCTAGCTTTCCCCCATCATTCATCTCTCATTTTTCCTCCAACTGAAAATAAGTAGGGGACCACAATATTACAGTTAATAACTGCTGAAATTAGTAGGGGACCACAACTGCCTTCACAGTATTACCGACGGACATATTGCGCAAAAGTATTCACACTTGACTCAGGTAGTATTCATCCATGTAAATAAAAGTACTCATCTTTGAGAAATAATTATATAAGGAAACATTACCACCAATCTTTTACACGTTTTTAGAAGTGTTTTTTTTCCTACGTTCACTCTAACTAATATTTATGTCAATTTGTGCGGAATTTTTCAAATCTAAAACCACGAAAGTTTTCTACACAATTTTCTCTTTCAAATGAGATCCAAATAACATACTTTCGAGGTATCCGTTACGTAAGTATTCACACCTCGTACGCAAGTATTCATCTCTCATTAAACAAGTATTCATCCTCGTAGTGTAAGTGTAAAGAGTACATGAAGGTATGGTGGAACCGCACAACCGCGACTTCAGATAAGTAGGGGACCACAGTAATATGCGGAGATAAGTGGTGGAATTAGTAGGGGACGATTTGCGAAAAAGTATTCACACTTAACACGAGTTGTATTCATCCATATAAATAAAAGTACTCATATTTGAGAAAGAATTATATAT
This sequence comes from Carex kokanica, assembly GCA_025461125.1. Classification (NCBI taxonomy): domain Eukaryota; kingdom Viridiplantae; phylum Streptophyta; class Magnoliopsida; order Poales; family Cyperaceae; genus Carex; species Carex kokanica. Next base: position 162,437 of record JAJGRX010001301.1, read on the forward strand.
GGAAAGCATTGATTACGCGGAGATAGTAGGGTACCACAACTGCCGTCCGCTAAAAACAAAAGAAAACGCGTAATTAAGTGGGGGGACTGCACAATCACCATCACTAACTACCATGGGGACCGCATAACCGTCATCGCAAGTGGAAATAACATCAAGTATTCATCTATAATACATGAAGTATTCACATGTAATACATCAAATATTCACCCTGATATATCAAGTATTTTTAAAAAAAACTGGACATATCGCACCCATCTTTTACACGTTTTTAGAGGTGGTTTTTTTTTTCTCCGTTCAATCTAACTAATATTTCTGACGATCTGTGAGGAATTTTGCACATCTAAAACCACAAACATCTTCTACATAATTTTCTCTTTAAAATGAGATCTATGATGACATACTTTCGAGTTATCCGTTGCACAAATATTCACCCTCGTCATGCAATTATTCATTTATCATTGAACAAGTATTCATTCTTGTCGTGTGAGGCGGAGGCAGAGGCGGAGAAGGAGAGGCGGAGGCGGAGAGGGAGAGGCGGGCGGAGGCGGAGGTGGAAGGGGGAGGCGGAGGTGGAAGGGGGAGAGGGAGGGAGAGGGAGGGAGAGAGGAAAAAAATAAAAGGAGAAAATATACTAATTAATTTGTAGGGACCACTAGTTAGTTAGAATTGATTATTATAGTTAGAAAAAAAAAGTTAGTTAGTTGGAGGAAAAATTGAAGAATAAATCAAGGGGAAACATATAATTACCCTTTTATAAAACCTAATTTGCAGTACACTCTACACTGTGTTTGATAAGACCTGCTCTTTAAGACGCAAATGCATAAATCGAACAACTTAAAATTCAAGTTGTCAGTTTTCAACACAGTTTTATAATTTAATTGACAGCAAAAATTGAAGGAAATGGAACCTCTAGAATTTAATATTCTACGGATTTAAATTTAATTTAATTTTTTTCCAATGCGATATATGAATGAAAAAATCGGCATATGACTCAAATCATTTCAAATTTGCATGTAATTAAAAATTCTAGGTATGATGCTTTGGTAATACGTAGGTTCGATCATTAATGTGCGCTTATAACTAGAAAGCAGTCTAAAGCAAAATAAAGCAATTAATCTACGGATCTCTTTTTACAAAATATTCATTAAAAGAAATCCCAATTCAGTAACAAAATTTCAATCTAGTTCCATTATTACATCCAGTCATGTATACAAACTCGAAAATAAAACCAATTAAAAATACTAACTATATATAGCAAGAATGAAAGACATGCAATCGTACCAATAAACTAAAGTTTACATGAAAATAACAGGTATATATAATATAACAACTCTTATCTGTTCTATTCTATCTGTGGAATGAATGAACTCACAAAAGAATCTGTAGAATGGAAAAATGAACTCACAAATACTTGTATATACAAACAATCAGATATCATGGATTGTTCATGGTTGCCTTAATTAACTGTACACGCGCTTTGAGAGCATCCATGTCGAGTGGAAAAGTTAAAGGAGTAAAAGTAGGCTGTGAAACACTCACCTTCTCCTCTTTCTCCTCCTCTTTCTTCTCTTTGCTTTTGTCAACTGGTGATAATTTGATTGGAGCCTCTTTTTCCTTTTTAGTTTTCTCCATAGGAGGTTCATCTTTTCTAACCTCCAATGGTTCCTCTTTGGTTGTTCGTGTTGGCCTCGAATGTCTGACACTGTTGCCAACTACTCTCCTGTTAAATTCTACCGGCTCTAATTTATTTTCTTCCTCTTTGGTTGTTCGTGTTGGCCTCGAATCTCTGACACTGTTGCCAATTACTCTCCTGTTAAATTCTACCGGCTCCTGGTATGGTTCCTCTTTGGTTGTGCGTGTTGGCCTTGAATCTCTGACACGGCTGCCAACTCTTACAGGATCCTGGTAATCTGATTTATTTTCACGCAAACCAAGGGAACCTTTTGAAACCCTAGATGAACTCGGCGGTTCCTTTAATTTTGTTTTGGCCGGCTTTACCACCTCCTCTTCATCTTCCGAATTACCATAATCTGGTACCCTCAAAGAACTCGGTACCTTAACTTTAATTTTGGCGTGCTGCGCTATCTCTTCTTCTGTTTCTTCTTCTTCTTCATCAGAGTTCCTTCTATTTGGAGTAAAACGAAGCGCACTTCGCCGCGGAGCTTCTTTCCTTCTATCATCAGATTCTCTTCTGTTTGAATTTTGTCGACTGTTGATCCTCTCTTCTTCAACCGACGAGTCAGCCATGGATTTCACAACACCATGTCGGTTTGAAGGTTTTGGTTCCTCTTCTAAGGGTTTTAAATTGTAAGGCGGTTGTGAGTATCCAGGTCTATTTCTACGGCCACCTATTATCATATTTTCAAAATCCAAGGACTGCTGGTTTCCAGAGGCATCATCGTCATCGTCAGAGCTGTTCTCTTTAGGAGTATACCGCAACGGTGCCTTTTCTGCTTTAGCCCTTGGTTCTTTTGTAATTTTGGGTTGTACCATTTCACTGCGCTTTGTACGCATGCTTGGTGCTGATTTCTTTGTTCTCTCTTTAGCATGAGAGAGGGGAGATAGAGAAGTGCCGGCAAAAGATTCTTCTACTACTACTTTCTCTTCCTCTACATCAGCAGGAAGCACATCTGAGTCGAAATTTGGGCCGCTGTCGAATTTCGGGCCGCTGTCGAATTTCGGGCCACTGTCGAATTTTGGGCCAGAATCTTCATCAGCTTGAGAGTGAGGTCGGGTCCGCCCACTCAAAACAGAAAGAAGAGTTGAGTTATCATCATCAAATAAAGAACTGCTGCTAGGTGATTTCGGGCCTTTGTCGAACTTAGTACCTGAGCCCTTGTCTACTGGTGATCGAGGTGGGTCCCATTCACTAGTGTTTGAAGTATAGAGAAACGAAGAGTTATTCTTACGTGTAGAACCACTTTTAGGCAATTTAGAGCTGGAAAAGTTGTCAGAGGACCAATCAGTAGCCCCTTTACTAGCAATAGAATCTTTCCATTCAAACCGAGAAAAGGATTCTTCCTCGTGTCCCGGCCTATCATATGTTTCAGACCTTGAATCATCAAAGGAATCAATTCTTATATAAGAACTGACATCGGGCTCTTTGTCGTACGTGGGCCCTTGAAAGGCCTTACTTTCTTGACTATTGGTATAGGTGTTGTATCTGGTATTAGTACCAGAAAAATCATACTCTTCCTCCTTTTGCACCACACTTTTTTGCTTAGAGAAAGGACCTTCATTAGAGTACTCTGGAGATTTACGGGAAACTGGTCTCGGAGATACCTCGCATGACTCACCATAGCTGCTAGAAGAGCTGCTCGAATGAGGAGATGGTGGAGCAACAGGTGACCTGTCAGGGGTACGTTTGAAGGGGGGACCCACTTGGGGGCCTTTAGCATCCCATGATGTATTTGTGTTGAAACTCACCTCTTCCATGTCATGTTTTCGAGGTGAATCTCTCGAGCTGTAAGATTTGCTTGAGACATTAGATTGTTCTCGCGAAAGACTACCGTGCCTTGCCATGGCAGCAGCGGCCTTGGCTGCCTTGCTGGCAATTTCTGCTGACTTGGCAGCTGCCTCAGCAGCCTCTTCTATACTCGCGTAATATGCATTATGGTCTGGTAAATCTTTAGGACTCTTTTCAGCTTCTTCTTCGCTCGCATACTGGCTATCTACTCCAGGAAAAAAAAAATAAGAAAATTCTTTATTAGGTGAATGAAAGCAAAATAGAAATAAGTAAAATTCAATTGTCATGTAAATTAAGGAATAATTAAGAAAATAATAGCACCTCTGATATTCTTACCTGAATATCTCGAGTTAGACTGAGTTCTGACAACTTGTACAGGAGGATCCGGGGTCCCACTGGAGGAGTTATTGAGTCTCGTCGGCTGATGATGCGTATAGTTTTGTGGTTGATTGGTTGTGACAGGTGGCGGCGATTGTGTGGGGCTAGGTTGCACTGGTGCCACATTCGCATGATGCGTATAGTTTTGTGGTTGATTGGTTGTGACAGGTGGCGGCGTTTGGGTGGAGCCAGGTTGCACTGGTGCCACATTCGCATGATGTGTATAGTTTTGTTGTTGATAGGTTGTGACAGGTGGCGGCGTCTGGGTGGGGCCAGGTTGCACTGCTGCCGTTTCACTCACCTTTAGAAATTTCGAGCTCCCATCCTTTCATATTAAAAAAAAATAAAAATAGCTAGTCACGGTGCTGGAAACATACTACATTGATACTTCATACATATTATCTAGTTAGTAATTGGTCAACAGTTGATGATTAATCCTCAATTATAACTAAATAAATAAATACAATTAGATAAGAATCAGCAGTGCAATGGAACTTACCAGTCGCACATGTTGTGGAGCTTTTGTCTCTTCCTCAAATCCTTTTGCTTCCCAGTTGACATTGTTTTCTTCAGCAATTGATTTTAGAACTTTGACTTTCATTTCTATGTTTGCCGAACTTGCCGATAGTTTGTCGATTATCTACATTTTTCAAACCAAGTATTAAAACATAAGATACTAGATCAAAGACTGCTATTTGGCATTAATATAAAAAAGAGATATCATACCAGATGGGAAACACCGCTTCCCGGTCGAAGTTCAAGAGCAGCATTAATAAACTCTTTCCCATATTTTGCTTGAAATTGTTTTGCAACATCCGACAGTTCTGGTACATCTGCACATCTTGGTGCAGCAAACACTACAGTTGCTATTGCCTCTTTTAAATCAATTGGGCAGATCCTAAAAAGTACAAAAAAAAAAAAAAAAATCTTTTACTAATTGCCAAGTATTATTAAAAAAGAGGTTTTATAGATTTTCTTAACTTTCAAGTTTTCATCTATAAGATTGTTCATTTGGAGTAACCAAAGGATAAAGATTTTGTGAGAAATTGCATAATTGTAACAGTAGGTACACAGTACAGTCCCAAATTAGAGAGTTCAATTCCTATTTTTATCAAAGAAAAAGCAGTGAAATTACCTATCTGTGGCTCAAATTACTAAAAAAAAAATTTTTTTTTTGGTTTATCTCAATATTTAGTGATATGATTTGTGAAATCGTATACGGTACAACTCAACGAAATCTATGATTTCTATATTAGGGAGAGTATCCTTTTAGAATAGAGAAACTGCATTTCTAGTTTATTAAATATTTACTAATTTACATGAAAAAAGAGAAATTATTTAAATTTTGACTCACTTTTGTGAATCGATGATGTGCAACCGTTGTATAATCAGCTCACAGTATACCCCCAGCAGCTCATATGCTGATATTGTCTTCTCATCCCTTATCACATGGTCAACCTGAAGAGATGCCAAGTAAAGAAAAGGTTTTAAAAAAAAATTCATTGTGGCATTTCGTCGAACACCTTGTAAGCAATTTTTGAGAAGTCAATTCAACAGACCCGAATTCGAGCAGTGCTTTCATCCCCGGATTGTAGAAGCTGAGAAACATCACGCCTGATTCTCTTCACTTCCACATCTCTCTTGTTTCTCATCAGCTTCATCCGAGCCATCGACAGTTTTATCGAGGTTTTGCTGAAATTATTTCAAAAAAATCAATCAATCAATTGATAGGATATAGCTCCAGCTCTAAAAAAACCTATATCTTTTCAAGAATATACCATTTGTCGGATTTGAATCCTTTGGAGAGAAGCCCTTTCACCTTCGCCGTTTTGGAACTCATCTAGTAGCTCTCTTTCTACGATCAATTTTGAGATCCAGAATAAATTTCAAGCGTTTGTTTGCGTTTTGGTCGCCCTTCTCAGTTTCTCTCTCTCTCTCTGTACCCGTCTCTGTTGAAATTTGAGAGAAGGAGGCGAGGTATAGGAGGGAGAAAGAGAGAGAGAGAGCGCGCAGTGAAATTTCGCGGCGGGGACTACCGAGACGACTTTTGGTTTTCTTGTTATTCTAGACATAATCCATTCCTCTGAGGTAACAGAATATTTTTGTTTGAATCACGCCCGTCCATTCACAATCCGGGCTAATCCGGTCCGAGATGGAACGCACGGGAGTGCTTTAATATTCGTGCAGATTCTGATTGTACATTCCAGATCCAAACAGAAATATTTTGTTACCTTAGGTGATATGAATTCATTTTAGAATCTAGACATTCAATGTAATAAGTAGGCGTCCAATGGGCCACGGACCAAATTAGGTCTCATGTCCGGTAGGAGCCGTAAATGTACCTTGAGATTCGTGAAGATTATGAAGCTCAAATTTTAACGCGAATCGAGCGGTTCGGACCGTTTCTGGTCCGATGCCCGTCGGACGCCTTCCTGTTGCTGATTGGATTCATCTGATCATCTCCTTTTAGTTTCAAAAGAACGGTCTGTTCAAGTTATCAAGTCCCAGTTGATTTAAATCGTACGGCCAGAATCCCAACTTTGTTTATCCAGTGTCATGTTAAATGGAGGGGAATTAGGTTGTCATAAATGGGAGCGATTCCTTGCGGTATTGAAAAATAGAAAAGTAAAAAACGAGTGAAGTTGTAAAACTAACGTGATCATCACGCAATCAACAAAGAATTTAACAGAGCTGTTTGACTTCATGCAGCGCACGAACATTATACAGCACTGTTTATTTCTATACTCCGTGCGCTGCACGAAGCCAAACCTACTCTGTTAAAATCTTTACCCAAATTTATACATTCCTTCGATATTTCCTTGTCAAAAAAAAGAAACAACGCGTTGTGTACTCAACACCTCTCCTTTTGGGGTGAATATAAAATAAAATGATGCTATTATTGAAGTGTAAATAATATGTAGTCATAAATAACAATGTATTGAATTGAATTGGATTTAATGCAAATGAAAAATAGAAAATAGAACGCAGTCAAGTCAACTGCTGCTCTGTCGGGTGAGAAGTCGTCTTCAATAATAAATTGATTGAATGATTAAAATATTAAAATTGAGATGAGTGAATCCTCTCCAGTACATGCGTAAAAGGAGATGATGTGAATTGTAACTTGTAACGAGGGTGTTCATTGGATCCGGTTTAGTCGGTTTTGAACCGAACCAAATTAGTTTGGACCAAACGGTTCGGTTTGTTCGGTTTAATAGTTCGGTTCAGTTTGCTTTTTAAAACTGAATTATAATTTTGGTTCAGTTCGATTTGAAAAATTTTAAAACCGAAATAACCGAACTGACCGAACTTTTATATATTATGAATTTGGTCCGGACCGTTCCGGTTTATTTCTTAATATCCCGGTTTATTTCTTAATATAATTATAAATCAATTGCTTTAAATAAAAAATTAATATATTTTGGTTTGAACCAAACAAACCTAACAAACCAAAATAAAACTTTGGTTCGGTTCGGTTCTATTTTAGAAATCAAATTATTACTTTGGTTTGTATGAAGAAGAAAGGCTGCTAGTTGTGGTTGGGTCTTGGTTGACTATTAAAAATACTCACCAATCTGTCAGGTAACGCACTTAATAAATTGAGATTACAACCGAGGGATTGGCTTTACGATTCGTGTCAGAATTAATCGGACAACTCAGATCTCATTCTACCCGGTGAGGTATTGCAGTGGATCTGAACTCGACAAAATTGTGGTCCAGCATTGCACGTGTTGTGACGCCAGTTGCAAGTTTGATAATAAAATTACAAATATTTCCATAAACAAGACAGAGACAAAAAAAGATGAAAAATAATTGGGCGTGTAAGCCCGTGATGATGGATGGTGACATTAATTAATAAATTAGTTTGGGGACTAAAGTGAATAGTCGGTTCTCTCTCTAGTCTCTATTAATTGACCAACTTGGCAACTAACACTCATAATGAACGGTTGTTTTGTTTAAGTGATGATTCATTATTATAAACAAGGTTATGTTATTAATATAGTATGTTACCTAGTGAAAGAAAAATTGACCAAGGCATAATAGACTCCCATTATGTATTATTAACTACTTTAAAATAATACTAAAATTATTGTGGCCGTGCAGCGCACGGTGCACGGAGAGATATTATAAGAGAACAAAAATAATCTTATATAAAATAATATATTTTCATACAAAATTTAGACTAAATAACAAATAATATTTTTTAAATAACATCTACACGTAAATACTATTCCTTAAATGACATTTTTTTTTAATCTTTTTGACACATTTTTACAAAAAAAATTAAAACAAAATGGCATGACAAATGACCAATCAATTTAAAAATTTCTTAAATGATATTTAAAAAATAAAAAGAAATCATAACCAATCAGAAAGATGATACAATTTGTATGCGTGTCTAAATAAATTTAGACTTCTACACGTAAAATAACATAAAACAGATGCATATAATCAGATTATTTGATCGGAGGGCTGATATGCAAACAAAAAAATATATTTTTTAATCCAAATTGTTGGCGGATCAGGTTATCTATGTGCTTAATATATATAAGAATGGCGATTTATATAATTTAAGCAGAAGACATCTAATATATTGTAAAAAAAATTATTTGAATAATTCGGAAAAGTTAATAAATTATTAGCAAATAAAAAAACAAAGGGTTTTTCCTTAAGCCAACTCTTTTTCTCGACATGTTTTTTTTGTTTATTTCATAATCGAATCATGAATAAAATAGTTTAATATAACAATAAAAAGCAAATAATCATATGCTTCATGACATTTAAATTTAAATTTCAAATTTAAAATCACTGTTTTTGGATGGTCCATAATTTTTAGATCAAGTGATTTTCTACTTATGTTAAAAAATAGTAAAAAAATTCTAAAAAATATAAAATTCGGTCTGCAAGTACACATTCATATGGAGATCATGTTGAGCGGTTCGGACTGACCGTTAGGATCTTGAAAACAAAAATATTAATTTGTATTACGGACCAATCCGTACTATGCATAGTACTATAGACTCACTCTTTTTTTTTTATCTTTAGCATTATAAAAAAAATCTAGAGCACCAAATTGAGAAAAATTCAAAATATAGTACAAACGCATTTTGGGATGTATTTTTTTTCTAAGGAAAAAAGCAACCCCAAATTGTGTTTTCTCTAAGAGAAATGCATGATGTGCTTCACTTATTGACTTTTTTGTAATTACTGATTGTTTTTTATGTAAAAAAATTATATATTAACCATTAATAGTTGAATATAGCTTTAAATATTGATTTGCATGCACTATAATTAAACTATGTTACAATATACACATACATAAATTCTAAGTAGATTTGGACTATACAAAGGGATGGGCTATGGTGAGCTATGGAGTAAAACGAGTTTGTACTTCACGTCATATTTCTATTTTGAAAATCCAAACAACCGATCCGAACCGTTCAACATGATCTCCATATTGAAATGTGCCTGGAGACCAAATTTTACATTTTTTGGAATTTTTTTACTATTTATTAAGCCACTTTGAAAATCGCTGATCCGGGTGAACAGTAGCAAAATAGTAAAAAATTCTGGACCAATGGATCAGCGATTTTCAAAGTGGCTTAATAAATAGTAAAAAAATTCCAAAAAATGTAAAATTTGGTCTCCAAGCACATTTCAATATGGAGATCATGTTGAACGGTTCGGATCGGTTGTTTGGATTTTCAAAATGAAAATAATGAGGCGTGGAGTAAAAACTTGTTTTACTCTACAGCTCACCATAGCCCATCCCCTATACAAATTACAACCTCGTTATTTTATAAATTCAATATTCATAAATATCACAGTTTAAACAGGCATAAGTTTTTTTATGAGAAAATCCAATTTGGTCTGTATAATTTAAATTCAGTCCAGATTGGATTTTCTCATAAAAAATATAAAATGTGGATCGAATTTTAAAAAAAATTCTTATCTATATACATTGAACCAGATAGAGCAGAAATTCAGGCCCATATTTTCATGCAGCCCAGTAAGATTTAATCATACAAATTCTAACATAAATAAGATTTTTACAAATTGATCGGTACGAATTTTAAAGTATTTGCTAGTATAAATTTTGCGTAATCCAATATTTTGGATTATGCTAATTAGTTTGCGGCGTAAATACCTTTAAAAAAATATTAGTTGACTTTTTTTATATTTATATATAATAAATTTCCTCACACGGACACGTGGAAATTTTCATTTTTTCCTTGGGGACAAAATTTTCAGGGGAAATTAACCCATCTTTAGGGGTGTCAATGGCACCATTTTATCCGTTTACCCGATTCGTACCGTATTCGATAAGACTAGTATGGGTAAGATTTTTTTTTTCGTAAACTTATCGGATACGGGTACGGGTAAAGATTTGTTTTCATTATCTATATGGGTAAGAGTGCAGGTAAATCCTATTCAGTACCTGTTATCCAATCGGATAATTATAATATATATATAAGAGGGATCCAATTACATCTTTTTTGGTGACACACTTTGACACCTACCATTTTTAAAGTCCAAATAGTCGATTTAAACCGTTCAACAAGATGGATATATTAAAATGTGCTTGGAGATCAAATTTTATGCTATTTATTAAGATGGTTACAAAAATCGTTGTTTTTAGACCATTGAAAAACAGCGATTTTGTAACCATCTTAATAAATAGTAAAAAAATTCAAAAAATGTAAAATTTGATCTCCAAGCACATTTTAATATGGTGATCATGTTGAACGGTTCGGATCGGCTGTTTGGATTTTGAAATCGCAAAATTGACCTATATAAAAAACGGTGTCATGATGTGTCACCAAAAAAGGTGTAATTGGATCCCTCCTCATATATAGAGTGAGGCTATGGTGCTATGCATAGCACGGATGGCTAGTGTACTACGGCTCAATATGGTACTTTTTAAAATCCTAACGGTCAATCCGACCGTTCAATGTGATAACCATATGAATATGTACTTGCAAACTAAATTTTATATTTTTTCGAATTTTTTTACTATTTTTTCAGATAGGTAGAATTTTGATGGTCCAGAATTTTCAAAAAACACTGATTTTTCTACCTATCTGAAAAAATAGTAAAAAAATATAAAATTTAGTTTGCAAGTACATATTCATATGGATATCACATTGAACGGTCGGATCGACCGTTAGGATTTTAAAAAGTACCATATTGAGCCGTAGTACACTAGCCATTGGTGCTATGCATAGCACCATAGCCTCACTCATATATATATATATATATATATATATATATATATAGATAGGCTACCATGCTTTGCAAATTAAAGCACCTTTTGTGCTTTGCGCTCATTTTCGGGTTTTCAAAATTCAAAATGTCAATCCGACCGTTCAAGTTGTTCTCCATATTGAAATGTGCTTGGAGACCAAATTTTACATTTTTTGGAATTTTTTTACTATTTATTAAGCCACTTTTAAAATCGCTGATCCATTGGTCCAGAAAATTTTACTGTTTTGCTAGTGTGACCATTCGATCAGCGATTTTAAAAGTGGCTTAATAAATAGTAAAAAAATTCCAAAAAATGTAAAATTTGGTCTCCAAGCACATTTCAATATGGAGAACAACTTGAACGGTCGGATCGACATTTTGAATTTTGAAAACCCGAAAATGAGCGCAAAGCACAAGAGGTGCTTTAATTTGCAAAGCATGGTAGCCTATCTATATATATATATATATATATATGAGTAGGGTTAAAATGCACCATTGGTTTTGTGCTCCAATCATGTTTCACATCTTTATTTTTATTTTCAAAGTCCGAACAATCAATCTGACCCATTCACCATGATTTTTGTATTAAAATGTGCTTGGAGACCAAATTTTATATTTTTTGGAATTTTTTACTAATTTTTTAGATAGGTACAAAATCACTGTTTTCAGAAGATTCTGGACCATCCAAAACAGTGATTTTGTACCTATCTAAAAAAATAGTAAATTTTTTTTGAAAAAATATAAAATTTTGTCTCCAAGCACATTTTAATATGAAGATCATATTAAGCGGTTCGGATCGATTGTTTAAACTTTGAAAACAGAGAAAAAAACATGGAGCATGATTGGAGCACAAAACTAATGGTGTATTTTAACCCTACTATATATAGATATATATATATATATATATATATATATATATATATATGGCTGTGGCTAATTTGCTGCTGGCAGCAGTTCGGCCGAGGTGCTGCCGGGGCTATATTTAGCCGTGTGATGTCCAAACAACAAATTCAAACTGTTAGATGTTTAATCTATACTATAATCTACTTGGAGACCAAATTTTACATTTTTTGGAATTTTTTTACTATATATTAAGATGGTTTGAAAACCGCTGTTTTTAACGTTGCAGAAATTTACTAAAAACAGCGGTTTTCAAACCAGCTTAATATATAGTAAAAAAATTCCAAAAAATGTAAAATTTGGTCTCCAAGTAGATTATAGTATAGATTAAACATCTAACGGTTTGAATTTGTTGTTTGGACATCACACGGCTAAATATAGCCCCGGCAGCACTTGGCCGAACTGCTGCCGGCAGCAAATTAGACAGACCCATATATATATATATATATAGAGTAGGGCTATTGTACTTCGCGAAGTAAAACGAAGTTTTACTTCACGCTCATACTCTCATTTCCAAAATCCAAATCGTCGATCTGAACCGTTCAAGTTGTTCTCCATATTGAAATGTGCTTGGAGACCAAATTTTATATTTTTTGGAATTTTTTTACTATTTATTAAGCCACTTTGAAAATCACTGATCCATTGTGAACAGTAAAAAAGAGTAAAAAATTCTAGACCAATGGATCAGCAATTTTCAAAGTGGCTTAATAAATAGTAAAAAAATTCCAAAAAATGTAAAATTTGGTCTCCAAGCACATTTCAATATGGAGAACAACTTGAACGGTTGGATCGACGATTTGGATTTTGGAAATGAGAGAATGAGCGTGAAGTAAAATATTGGTTTTACTTCATGAAGCACAATAGCAAAATTCTATATATATATATATATATATAGTGAGTGGCTAAGCTACAAACGTTTGCACCAAGCCCTTGGTGCAAACGAATGGTTTTCTGATTTCCAAAGTTCAAACGGTCGATTCAAACCGTTAGATATTTAATCCGTATTAAAATCTACTTGGAGACCAAATTTTACATTTTTTGGAATTTTTTTACTATTTATTAAGCCACTTTGAAAGTTGCTGATTACATGGTCCAGAATTTGATTGCACTGTTTTTACTGTTCACCCGAATCAACAACTTTCAAAGTGGCTTAATAAATAGTAAAAAAATTCCAAAAAATGTGAAATTTGGTCTCCAAGCACATTTTAATATGGATTAAATATCTAACGGTTTGGATCGACCGTTTGGACTTTGCAAATAGGAGAACCAAATCGTTTGCACTAAGGGCTTGGTGCAAACGTTTTGAGCTTAGCCACTCTCTCTCTCTCTCTCTCTCTCTCTCTCTATATATATATATATATATATATATATATTAATGAGCAATGAATATTAGTTCTCTAATTATTCTTCATAGTTGTGTTATGCTTAATTAACTATTAAAATATGTAAATAAATTTTAGCAAATCCAAATTAAGTTTAGACCTTTAAAACACGTATATATATTTGTGAAATGAATGTGTTTTAATGTATTATTTAGTAAATAATAATTTTTTTATTATAATAGCTGTTTTTATGAAATTTCTGCAGCATTGAAAAACAGTGATTTTCAAACTAGCTTAATAAATAGTAAAAAAATTCCAAAAAATGTAAAATTTGGTCTCCAAGCACATTTTAATATAGATTGAACATCCAACGGTTTGGATTTGTTGTTTGAACTTTGGAAATTAGAGAACGGAATCGTTTGTTCCTGAGTGCAGGAACAAACGTTTTGATATTAGCCATTCTCTCTCTCTCTCTATATATATATTAATGAGCAATTAATATTAATTCTCTAATTATTCTTCATAGTTGTGTTATGTTTAATTAACCATTAAAATATGTAAATAAATTTTTAGCAAATCCAAATTAAGTTTAGACCTTCTAAAACACGTATATATATTTGTGAAATGAATGTGTTTTAATGTATTATTTACCCGCTACCGTTTCGTTATCCGATAACCATAACATATAAGGGTAGGGTACGAATAAGATTATTCATATCGGATAAGAGTATAATACGGGTAAGGATAATTTGTAACGGGTACGGGTATGAAAATGCTTCCACCCAACTCTTACCGTTAACACCCCTACCCATCTTATTTAACGAGTTACGAGTTTTCGTAACCAATTTTTTTTTCTTTTATCTTTAGCATTATAAATCTGAGTTAAGAAAAATTCAAAACATAGCACAAAAACGCAACTCCAAATTGTTTTTTTCTTTAAGAGTAATCCGGTGATGCGTTTCGCTCATTGACATTTTTTTTGTAATTACTGATTGTTTTTTATGTAAAAAAAAATCTAATAATCTTTAGTGGTTGAATATGACTTTAATTAAACATCGCATATGAAGTAAAAGCAATGCATATGAATGTTTGATACAAAACGATAAACATATAACAAAAAACAATTTAAATTTGATTTGCATGCTCTATAATTACATTTGCAAATTCTACGTGGTCGTACTAATTAACAAGCTACAATTCACTAATAGACAATTAAATTTGATTTACATGCACAATTAAACTATGTTACAATATACACATCCATAAAAATGGAGACATTTGAAATTTGATTTACATGCCTCCATTTTTTATATCCCCATCATGCCTCCATTTTTTAAAACTTTAATAACTCAAAATTTAAAACTTAAAAGTCAAAATAAAACCGTTAGATATTATCTACATCATTTTATTTATGCACGTGTAAAAAATTATGACATTCCAACTTTATTTTGTTTGTCATCGAGAGCTTATAAAAATGTATTAATGTGGATAATTTCTAGATGTTGATTTTTCAACTTATTAATTCACATAAAAACAAAATCAAAATGTGATAATTTTTACGAGCATATAGTAAAAATAATATAGATCACATTTAACGGTTTTATGTTGATGTTTATATTTTTAATTTTGAGTTATTAATGTTTTAAAAATGAAGACATGGTGAAGACATTTGAACCCTCCTCGTGTTTAATTTATAATTTAGTCTACCAAAATTCTATTACAAATTCATAAGATAAACGCATTACCACAAAATTAACATGGGTTATGTTTCGAGATTTTTTTCAATTTGATGTTATGAATTTAATTTTTTTTCATAATGCTGAAAAATAAAAAATAAAAATCGGTTTTCGTAGGAATTTGTTTTTGCTACCCAAAATTTGGATCTGCCATTTTTAATTCATGCAGATAGTTCCTAGTAACAAATCATTCTCTAGTTCTTGATTAAATTAAAAGAATTTTTAATCAAGAATTTTACAACTATTTGCTAGTATAAATTTACTCGTGCACGTAATCCAATATTTTGGATTATGCTAATCAGTTTGCAGCATAAATACCTTAAAAATAATATTAGTTAACTTTTTTTGTATTATCTTGAGGAAGGAAATTTCCTTTTTCCTTGGAGACCAAATTTCCAGGGGAAATTATCCTATCTTATTTTCATGTTTCCTTCTATTGTGACAAGTAACTCATATTCATCACCCCTCTCTCTCTCTCTCTCTATATATAGGCCCCAAGTTAATGACACTCTCATACCAAAAGAGAAAGGCAAAAAGAAAAAGAGAGAGAGAAAGGCAGACAAGAAGAAGAAGAAGAAGTGGCATTGCTCGTTACGTGGCAAAGAGAGAGAAAGAGATGGAGATGAAGCGCCTCATTAGTGATATAAGCAGTGGAGAAAGACTCGTTACACATAAATGTCGACGCCTCCACTTGTGAGTTTATTTTGTTTTTCTTCTTTATATAGTTGATGTTCATTCTGTTTTCTGAATCTGTCATGTACATATAGATATTATTTGTTCTTGGAAACCGATCAACTAGAAGTTTGAACATTTTTCTTACACATACTACATATTTTTATTTATTTTTTAATAAAGTGTAACACGAGTACTTTATAAATTTAAAATAAGTTTTAGTTGAAAAGTCAATAAATTGGATAAATTTGTGAGTTTTTTAAATTTCAAAGGGTGAATAGAATATTATTAATTTTAGAGGGGGAAATACATAATTTTGAGGTTTATGACTTTTGAGAGGTATACATAACATTCCTCTTTTTTTTTGTTCTTTAATTATATTGTTGGTGTTCATAGATATAAACATGTCAAAAACTGATGTCTTGATTTTCTTTCAATTTATGAAGATACAATAACTGCCTTAATGATTTGCTAATAGGAGAGAGAATGCTCATGTCTGGGAAGAAGAAACAAATGAATTTGAAGCAGAGGAGAGGGAGGAAGGTGACAGTGACAGTGACAGTGAAGAGAACAAAATATATGATGTATGGGTGCAAGGAGAGCGCTTGGTGGTGTCAGAGGAGATCAGAGATGCTCTCCTTAAAACAGCCGAGTTGTTGCCGTCCGGATGTGTTTGGTATGTCAATGATGATTTCAACCCGGAATTGCGCGAGGCTCTGATTCGAGGCTTTGTGACAAGCATGTAGAAGAAAAGTGATACTTCATTATCAGTCATGTTTGATTTGTTTGATTCCTGTGTGAAGGTTTCAATGTTTGTAAATTCATGTCAAAACAAATTTTGTAACATCTACTTTTGTATAAATGATTTGAGCATGTTGTGTTATAACACTTTAGTTCTATAATTTCCTTTCATGAAAAACAGTATCACAAAAACAGAAGAATTAAAACTAAAAATGAGAGCTATCAGCAACACTTCGACACCGAAAAGGGAATGAATGGTTTCATTGTATCTCTCTCTCTCTCTCTCTCTCTCTATGTTTCTCGAGTACGTACTCACGAAATAATAAACAAATGAACAAATGTAAAAAAATATGCCGATTTTGTAGGGGGGAAGGAGAAAAGACCCCAATTTACAGTCTAATAGTGCCCCAGAAAAGGACTGAAAAGAGAAAGAGAGAAATAGAGAAAGTTGGTCCTCCTCTTGTTATAAAAAATTCTCTCTACTTCCCGTTTCCTATTTTCCTTGCAACTGTTCTTTTCCCATTTCCTACTTTTCCCGGTGTCAGCGAGGATGCATTCGGAATTTTACGAGATGGCGAGGGCTTGTGTGCACGACTTGCGCTCCTGTCATTTCAAATTAAAAGTTATTGTTACTCCTACAACTGGCCTTAATATGGGCAATTTTCATCGGCTTGGTTCAGTTAAAACGAAATAAATAGGCAAATCAATTTTTTATTTTGTTTTTAAAAATACATCCGAACCGACCAAAATAAACTTATCAACCGAATTAAAGCCGAACCGGTTTTCTCAGTTGAACTGAAATAAAAATAACCATGTTTTGTTAATTTTTTGAATTTTTTTTAAGATGGAGTTGAAAATTTTAAACCGAACCAAGCATTATACATAATATCGTACTTTTTTTGAAACTTTTTAAATGTTTGGTTCAGACAGGGAACAAGTTTAAAAATTTCGGTCGGTTTGATCTAACCGGTTTTAAAAATTCCTAAACTGAACTGATCCATTTAACCAGAAAAACCGAACTGTTTAAACCAGACCCAATGAACACCCCTATTCCAGGACAAACTATAATAGATGAAATTAATTAGCAAATTATAACCTGATATCTGGGCTTGTAGCAAGCTTAACCTGGGGCTTCTTCAAGCCCGAAACCTTAGGTAAATCAGAATTCCATGTCATCAACATATCATGCTCTGACGAGCAGTAACTTGTACCGAGCTCCAATTCGTCAGAATCATCACTTCCACCAGTCTCCGACCTGGTTACGGTAATACTGACATCTGATGCATATCTCTGGTAGAAGGAATTTGGTAAAGGCGACATGAGTGTAAGTCCACTTTCATTTACTGACGAACTCAGGGAAGTGCAGTCGCTCGTGTTTATGTTTTCGTTGTTACTGTTTTCTATGATGGTTTTGTCTATCCATGAAGCAGAGTCGGTCTCTGAGGCTGTCTCGCTTGCATCAAGATTCGGTTTCTTTTGTGCAGTTGGAAGATTGCTCCGCACCTTCCATAGTAAAAAAAACGGAAAAACAAGTTATGAATACAGGAATTAATTTACAATAAATAAATCAGTTCCAGCTTATTCAACATGCCATATTCTCGTGTAATTTTTTTTTAAATTAAAACTCATGTGTCTTTTTTTTACTTTTGATTTTCCTCTTTTTCAAGGTCTTTTTTTTTTTATATTTATTAGACCTCAATGTGAACAAAAATTTTACTTAAAAATAAGTATTTTTCATGCAGATGAAATTTCAAACATGGACATGAAAATTTCATTGAATTTGAGTTTTTTTTACCTCAATATTTCCAACTTCTTCCATCGGTTGTCTAATAGTTGGATGAGCAGTAAGTGCTGCACAAGATTTTGTACGGTAAATTTCCGGGCTTCGCATTAGATCTCCCTCTCCGGCATCCTTCATTGCTAGCTGAGCCTTCAAATTAGCTAACTAAATTTTGTAAAACCAAAAGGGGAGGGAGAGGTGAGTAAATATCTGGTCATTAACAGGAACTCAATACTTGAATCTAGTATCAGTCAAAAGTTACTGGTATGACCAATTAGAAGATTAAATATTTCTCTTAAACACGTTGCATATTTTTTATTTTTTTAATAAATGGTAAAATGGGTACTTTGTAAATTAAAATGAATTTAATAGAAAAGTCAATAAATTGTGTAAATTTGTGAGTATTTGAAATTTAGAAGGGTAAATATGATATTATGAATTTTAGAGGGGGGAATACATAATTTCAAGGTTTTTGAGGGGTATACATGAAATTCCTCCAAAAACTAATTACAGGTCATTACGTAATCAATCACCACTAAAGATAATCAAATCCATTTATCTTTTTCTTATTTCTGGTGCTTCTTTTTTGGTTTTCCATTTTCCATGGCACTTTTCAATGAAAACTATGATAATAAGAAATAATTAGATAATCAAACCTGTTCTTTGAGGTCTTTAACCTCAGTATTATCTTTGTTCATGCGAGCCGCACCGAGTTCCACTGTGGCAACCCGCTCTGCAAACTTGAGTGTGCCTAAAGTCTCACCTATCGCATCAAATTCAGAAGCAATGTGTACAAACATTAAGGTTTTTGCTTGACCTCCTGAAACAATATAAAAACATGAATTCATACTATTTAGTATTTATCTTTTATTCCAAGTTTTGACTTGTGATATAGTTGAGATATATATAATGACTGAAAAAATTAACAAAGAATTAAGTATATGTCTCTGATGTTTGACATTTAGACCCTTTTATACATTTATTCCCTTTTATACATTTATTACTCAACTTCCATTTTAACAAGTTCACCATTTATATCTAGCAACTAGCCATGAAAGTAACCAGAACAGAACATACATTTTTTTTTTCTCATTTTGCAGATTTAATCTGTCTGATGTTCAATTAACCCTCAATTGAGCAAACAAACTGAAAACTAAGCTCAGTTGTACTCAACCAAACTCAATATCAGCATTAAACTGAGAGTGAAACATATGAGATTCTCAAATTTCTTTTGGTGCCTATTCAGAATGCAAGGGGTCAGTATTATTGTGCTTTGAGATTCGTGCAAAAAGAATTTGAATGGTTCGGGTTTTCCACAGGTCAACTCAAAGTTTGAGATATCTCAGAGGATACGAGTTGAAAGCATATGCTGTTGCAAATTAGTGCTCCAGATGGTCCAAATATGACAACCAAAAAATCGGGTCTGAAAAATGTTACCAAGAGAGTCTTGCAAGAGCTGAGTGAGCTTGCTGTTGCGGTAAGGCACGTGAGAGTTCTTCTGGGCAAGGGAGGCAATGACATCTCCTAAGGCAGAGAGAGATTTGTTGATGTGTGTTGCCTCCTTCAAGCACTCTCCCTTCGCCTCTGATTTGTTGACCCTTTCACTTCCTGCCAGGTCAACAAGGTGCATGCTCCCTCTCAGCACTGTCCCACTCGTCAGATCTCTTCCTTGCACATGCACTGTCAAGCAACTGCACACATGACCCACAATCTTTCATTTCAGTATGGCATCATTTGGGAAGTAATTTCAAACATAATATGTATAGAGTGAGGCTATGGTACTATGAAAATGTCCAGATGGTTGATCTGAAGTTCTGAACCATATAATATGAGCTCTATATGAAAATGTACTTGAAAACTAACTTTTTACATTTTTTAGAATATTTTTACTATTATTTTAGATAGGTAGAAAATCACTACTTTTTAATGATCTAGAATATTTAGATCAAGTGATTTTCTAACTATCTGAAATTCTAAAAAATATAAAATTTGATCTACAAGTACATTTTTATATAGAGATCATGTTGAATGGTTCTGATCAACTTTTAGACTTCGAAAATAGAACTATTGATCCATAGTACGGGCCAATATGAGCTATGCATATACCATAGCCTCACTCAAATATATATTAAAAATTGTTATGACCTGTGAGAGCGGCTACTTCGGTCGTTCATGGCAGTGGAGCCCACAGCTCGGTTTTTGAGACCAAGATTCATCAACTCTATCACATCAGATGTTGAATAGACTGGTATGATGCTCGCATCAGGTACGGCTAACCCTCCTTTTTGGGAGCTGCTTTTAATCTCCAATGTGTTGACTAGGTCAAGGATATTTCAACCAATAATCCAAAAAAAGAAATAGCACCAATGCATATTTAGGGTATTTTCTCCAAAAGAAGCGACACAAAGTGGGTCAAACTTCTTAGAATTGAGGTAAGTCTTGCTTAAGAAAATAAAATAAAAATTATAAGAAACATAGGAAAAAGGATATCTCTTGTTGTTTCCGCCATTAATAGCTAGTAAATCACGCACTTGCTCATTGTATATTTCGATCATTTGCACAGAAATCTCATATGCAAAAGTGTCCTTTCTTGTCTCTGACATGTAGAACAAGTCATTCAGTGCCCTATAGTTGACCCCTAGGGTCTCCTCCGTCAGCACTTTTGGCCCCGTCTGTACTAACATGATACACTGTCTTTAATACATTATGTGTGGCAAATGAAAAGGTTGGTTTCAAAATTGGGCCAATTTCTCTCAAAATTTGGTATCTTTTGCTATTATGTAAGAAATACTCAGAAAGAAATGATCTAACCATAGTATGAGTTTTTCCTGAGCCGGTTTGGCCATATGCAAAGATGCACACATTGTAGCCGTCTAGAACAGATCGGATCAAAGGTTGCATATCTGAAAATACCTCCTCTGCACAAGTATATAAAGGTTCAGTATCTACAACTGTTTTATTTGACTTTCAAGATTATACCTAAAGTCATTTTCATTTGGTTTAAAAATAAAAATGGGTAATAGTTAATGTCTAACTAAACTCGCTAATATTCAACTACAAAATTTTAAAGCACTAATCCACCCACATATTTCAACTATTTAATCCAAAACTATAGTATAATCACTTGCTTGGAAAAATTACCTTGGGTAGCAGATGGACCAAATACTTTGTTGAATTTGAATGATTTGCGTCCCTCTTTACCATACTTTGAAGGGGTTAATATTGTAATTTGGCCATCTTCAATACTTGCAACAGGAGTCGGAATATTGCCTTTCAGTGGCTTGACACGGCAATACACCCTTATGTTTCCTGAAGAAAGCAAAAACCAAAATAACAAGAAGAAATAGTAAATAAGATACTGAGAAATACAAGTTGGGGAGTTTCTGATTTGAGGTTTTTTTACCTTTAAGATCCTGCACTATATTATATAGCTTTCTGTTTTCCTCTAGGACTTTATGATATCCTGAAGCAGCATGAGAAAGCTTTCCCAAATGTTTTCCTATATCAAATAATGAAAAATATATATAATTTTATTTTTGTGTAATAAAAAATTAAACCAAGAAAAAAATATAAGATCTCTCTCTCTCTCTCTCATACCAAGATTGATAAATTCATCATGATATTGTAGCCTCATGTTCTCCATTCCAGATTTGACAGTGCAAAGCATTTGTCTCAATTCCTACATGATAATAGATTTTAAAACTTCATCACTGCACATATTAAAAATGAAGAGAAGAAATTAGAAGTAAATCCTAAATACTATATTGCAAAATTACCTGAATTTTTCTCTCTTGTCGATCAATT
Organism: Carex kokanica; assembly: GCA_025461125.1. NCBI lineage: Eukaryota > Viridiplantae > Streptophyta > Magnoliopsida > Poales > Cyperaceae > Carex > Carex kokanica. The sequence continues at coordinate 184,478 of JAJGRX010001301.1, forward strand.
TTTTTCTTTTTTAGGGCTACTTGCTTCTCCTTTGACGCCTTATACCCGTTATTTGTTTCTTTGCAAATTTTCTCTACTTTCTCAATCTGTCAAGATTTATGAAAGCAACCATAAGATGGTGATTATTCAACCATAAAAACTGAAAATAAAACCGTCACATTAAAAATTAGTTAGTACATAAGACGGTAAACACAAGGTATTTTCCTTGCAAACTAAAATTACAAAGAAAAAAAATGATTTAAGACTCTGAATCAAACAGGAATTGCCTACCAAAGTAAAGCTTGTTAAAAGTAACTCTACTGCATTTTTACATAATATCACTTTCATTTAGAAAAAAAAAATGAAAAAAGGGAATCTACCTTTGCTTCGTTACTACTGGCTGAGAAAGGAGCATTGCTTGGTTGAATAGAAAACTGGGACTCATCCATTGTTTTTTCCACCTTCATTAAAAAGGAACATCAATATCAGGCACGAAGTCAAACTTTCGAGTTATGGGGATCAATCATAAAATATGCTGAATATGGGGTCAATTTGACAGTACCCATAGCAATTTCATGCTGAATATGGGATCCACCCCCTCATTAATTCTATCACTTTCATTTAGAAAAAAAAAATGAAAAAAGGAAATCTACCTTTGCTTCGTTACTACTGGCTGAGAAAGGAGCATTGCTTGGTTGAATAGAAAACTGGGACTCATCCATTGTTTTTTCCACCTTCATTAAAAAGGAACATCAATATCAGGCACGAAGTCAAACTTTCGAGTTATGGGGATCAATCATAAAACATGCTGAATATGGGGTCAATTTTACAGTACCCATAGCAATTTCATGCTGAATATGGGGTCCACCCTCTCATTAATTCTATCACTTTCATTTAGAAAAAAAAATGAAAAAACAGGATCACCTTTGCTTCGTTACTACTGGCTGATAATGGAGCATTGCTCGGTTGAACAGAGGTCTGGGGCTCATCCATTGTTTTTGCCACCTTCATTAAAAAAGGAACATAAATTATAGGCCTAAGCAATAAGGCATCAAGATGAAAGATATTAACAAAAGGAAAAAATTCAAAAGGGGAAAGAAAAAAATCAAGTAATAGTAATACCATCTCATTTTGTGTTGGCATGCGTTTTTCAAATTCTTCGACAACCTTGCTTATAATGGACCCCACTAGCTGCATTAAAAGAACTTGAATTCAATAAGAATAAACATTTATCTCGAAAACAGAAATTTATCTAAATGAAAGAAAATGAAAAATGAAAAATGAATAAAAAAAAATTGACCTCTGGGACCTCCTCTGGCTTCTTGCCTGACAACATTGTGCTCACCAGCATATGCAATGAATGTGATGCAGTCTAACAAATAAAGCAGTAAAATATATTGAAAATCAAAGTAAAACTGTTTACTGGTAGACTTATGAATTAGAAAATGTAACCTGGTCAGAAATGTTTCAATGTAACCCAACTGAAACTAAATAGTATGTACCATTTGAGAAGATTCAATGGAGACATCAAGGCTGAGATTCTGCTCAACAGAAAGGGCCTCTGACGACTGGGACCGAAAGAGGGAGTTCATAAAAGGTTCTGAATTCTTGCGCACAAAATACTTGGTTGAGGAAGAGGATGAACATGTAGAGGTGCCAGTACCATTGTTTAATGAAGAAAAAGACGAATTTGACCTTGTCCAGTGAGATTTTCCTCTCCTCTCACTATGTGATTTTAATGCTAGTATGCAGTTAACTACTCGACCAGCTTTTCCTCCCTAAAACCAAAGCCAAGAAAGAGTTAGAAAATTTACCAAACAATTAAGATCTTACTAGAGAGAGAGAGAGAACCGAAACCTTTTCAAGATCAGAGGCCTCAAAAGTGGGAAGATGCAAATCTTCAAGGGCGACAAGGAAATTTCTAAGATTTTCGAAGTACTGATATGCACAGAGAGCAGCCCCATCAGGAGGAGGGGTAAAATCGGAAGGTGCTTCTACAACCTACAATGTAATACAAATAAATTATCATTTAATTGTTTTTGTATAACCTATCTATCTGCTGTGTTTGTTCAGCATTAATCATCGTCAGAGTTATATTGCAGTAAATCTGTATTGCAAAGTTAGTACAGTTCGGTACCAGTTTGTACCAGTACAGTTGAGAAGAAGAAAAGAACAGAACTTAAGTATACCTTGGGAATGGTGCCAGGATTGAGCTTGTTCAGAGCATTGCAGAGAATGATACCGTTACGCAACCCGAGACGAAACTCCTCTTCTGACGGCTCCTCAGGTAGGTCCCGCGCTGCCACTACCCCTACCATTCGTCTCAGCCAGGCCGCTGCCTCATACCTTCTAGAAGCTGTCATTTCATACATTCTTATTTTTGCACTTTTATATGAAAATCTAAGTTGATCAATATTTGACTACTACTAATTGAAATGATTCAAAATGCAACATTAAAATTCATTGATGAAAAATCCTATTTTAAATATTAAAATCACATATCTACCCGACATTCTTCTTTCACACACAAGAATAGTAAACAATTAAGAATGTTTATTTATATAATTTGACAATGCAGTTAGAACCAATTCTATCTCAAATTGGTTCTGGTTTTCAAAATTGAAGTTTTCAACAAAATCTGTTAGTGTTTTAAAACAGAATCCACTTTGAAAACATGTTCAATTTTATGATCTTCAATAGAGAACAACATACAAGGATGAGATATTCTTCAAATTTGTAATTCAAGGTTCAATTTGATTGTTAATAATAAAAAAAAGATTAGCATAGAGATACCAGCTTCTTCTTCTCGCCTGGAGACCAAATCTCTGTCTAGAGATAACCTCATCTGATTCTGATTCAATACATCTTCTACCACAGATGCAACCGTCATAGGAAGCAACCCTTCCATCGCCATCTCTCGATCGATCAATAACCAAGGTTTCCTCCCCCCAATTTGAAATTGGAGATGGTGAAATTGGGAGGATTCGGTGGAAGGAAACCTGAATTCTACCAAATTGGAGGCAATTGAAAGGAGAGAGGAGATATAAGAGGTGGAGAGAGAGAGAGAAGGTAATTCGAATTCCAAGAAAGGAAAGGAGAGGATTTTGGTGAGATGTGAGTGAGAGAAAGTGAGTTGGTTTCTGTAGCGAGAGAGGTGGAGAAAAAGGAAAGAAATGAGAAGAGAGCAACAACTAACGAACCTATTCTTGCTAAAGTAACAGAATATTTCTGTTTAGATCCAGACCGTTGAATCGGAATCTGCACGAATATTAAAGTGGCCCCGTGCGTTCTACCTCGGGCTGGATTGGCCCGGATTTCGATCGGACGGCCGTGATCCATACAGAAATATTTTGTTACCTCAGAGGATATGGATTCTTTTCTTTCTTTCCGTTTGAAGTCACAACGGTTTGTTTCATTTGAAACCTAGAAGAGGGAGGACGCTGAAACGGTACTCTGAAGTAACTCAAATTTTGGGTTTAGATCTGACCAATCTGGACCGAGGTGAAAGTACATCGGACGGTCCGGATTTAAGCTTAAATTTTGAGTTACTTTAGGGGATATGAGTTCGAGCATTTATGACGCTGATGCTCATATGCTGGATTTGGATACTAGATCTGGGATAAAAAATTTACAAAGCAACTTTTGCTTCATGTAGCGCACTAACCATATGCAACTCTGTTTTGTTTATATATTATGTGCGCTGCATGAAGCTAAAACTGCTCTGTTAAAATCTTTATCTGTTGGAGGAAATTAGTTTTGAACTTTCAATAAATAAGAACCAAATGAAAGGGTTTAATTGCATTAATGAAAGGGCTTAATTTTCATACAATAAACATTGTTTTAATTACTAAATGAATGATTGATTCTCGAAATTTTATATAATTTTGAAAAAGAAAAACATGATTTATTGTTTGAGGTAGAAAACTTCCTATTAAAAAAAACACTAATTAGGAAATTTTGCTATGAGGTGTAAAAAAGAATAAAAGGAAAGTGAAGGGGCTGAATGCATAAAGGTAGGAGGTGGTTATTTTAGTGTGCAATGATGAGGTTGGTGGTTTCAATTAACAAGGTAGATTTTTATTGGGATCCAATAGATTTTTGAGCTGTTGTTTGATCTCAAATTTCTTTATTTAGAATATTGGAATTGATATTGATCTCCGACCTAATTCATTCACAAATCTATCCACACCATAATTATTCAAATCAAGGTTCTAAATAGCGTTTATAGCGTCGTAGCGGGAAAGTTAAAAAAAAAAGCTATAGCGAATAGCGTCGCTATAGCGGAAGCTATTCCAAATAGCGTTTTTTTTTTTACATTTTGTATATTCAATATTTGTACTAAATATCAACATTATCTAAGGTCTCATAGAACAATAAATAACACCAAAGTAATTAAGAAATTATAATATTCATATTGAACCCGTACAAAGTCCAAATTGCGGTTCAAAATATCCATAGTAATATCATAAACTATCAATTTTTCCTATTAAAAATATCTTAAGTATCATGATTCATGACATAATCTATTTTTTTTTTCTATTCAAATTTTAATTCCGGTTTGGACTTTTTTTCTATTCAAATTTCAATTTCTATTCCCAATTTCAAATTGATTTATTTGTAGCAAGTAGCAACAAATTCAATTTCGGTTTGAGATTTTTTTTTATCTTTATTTAAAACCCATATAAATTGCTTAAAAATAAAAAAAAAAAAAAAACCCATATTGTATAGCGCAAATAGCGCCGTAGCGGACCGCTATAGCGGCCGTAGCGCAAATAGCGCATTTTGATGTCGTAGCGTAGCGTTTGGGGTCCAAAAATGCTATAGCGGCGCTATAGCGCCGCTATAGCGCGCTATTTAGAACACTGATTCAAATACTTATTACATGCTATGTGAATATTTTAAATTTAGGACCTGTTATTATTATTATTATTATTATTATTATTATTATTATTATTATTATTATTATTATTATTATTATTATTATTATTATTATTATTATTATTATTATTATTATTATTATTATTATTATTATTATTATTATTATTATTATTATTATTATTATATTATTATGAGTTTTTCTAAGAAAATAATTGAAGAAAGATAAATTTTGTCCTTATAAAATACAAAATAATAGTATGTTGCATAGGATTATTCAGATGTAATTACAGTACAACTCATATTATTTAATATGAATGAATTAAATATACACATGATGTAATAATTTTGTACAGCTATGGCTTCTTAGAATTGGAGTTTCCTTTGTAAAATAAAATTCAAGAATCAAACAAATAATAAGTGTTCGACGCGATAATTAAAGATAATCTTAAAACACTCTTAATAAAGGAAAAATGTCTAATTAATAGCATTGATATTTCTTTACAATTTTGACTATCATAACGAAATGTGTTTTGTTTCCGCATCGTATTCATGACTTTTGAAAAAAAATTAAAATAAAAAATATATATATGCATGCTTATATTAATTATTACAGCTACAATTGTAGTGCATTTGCAATGATTTGTAGGACTCGTTTAAAAATTAATTTTTCTTATTTGTGTTTGTGAAACTTTTTTAAATATTATTTTAACTTGAATTCACAGCAATTCTAACAAATCCTATAATTTCCATCAAAATCTATTTAATATTATGTGAATAGACAAATGAAGTTCCTAAACTATAGTGTGTTCAAAAGATGAACAACAAATTTTAAAATTTGGGCCTAACAATGATTCTTAGATTGGAAGTTATATCATTAGATTCAATAAAGTTTTTGTTAAGAGGAAACTTGGTAAGGGAGGAATTGAGAAGGCAATCCATCAATATCAACCTGCCACGTGTCACAAATTTTGAAGAAAACAAAAAAGAAAAAAAGATGGCCCCATAAACTTACACAAATGCTCCCCTTTAATTTGCAACATATTAAAAAATTTAGTATATCATAATTTTTTTCTCATTAATTAAACACCTCATTTTAATTGAAATGCTAAAAAATCACTTCAATTTTTTTCCTTTTTTTTTTGAATTTTTGTTGTGTTCAGATTTCATCTATTAATTTACCATGTGACAATTTTTCTAGCCATCTCTTATGAAAGTTCGTTTTTTTTACTTTACTGTGTCAATTAAAATATAAAATTAAATTCTCCGGCCCTCCGGATTTTTTATTAGGCTCGTATTATAGCTACGTTTTATAGGACTATTAACTGTCAAAATTGAAAATTAAGTAATAAAAAAGTATGCAATGCTTGTTTCGGTAAGAAAAAAAAAATCGAGAAGAAAGAAGAAAGAAGGCGACTTTTGATCAAACTCATTTTAATAGTAAATTACGTAGAATTTTAACTTAGGTTTTGCCTTATTTTTTCACCTTTATTTTAATTATTCCATGAAAAAAGTTACTATTGCTCTATTTTATGTTTTAGTGCAGGAACCATGTTTTGGGGCTATTTTACATCATTTCGGGTCTATCGGAAAAACGCAGCTCATCAACTAAGGCTTTGGTACGGGCCGTATTAGCCAATACGGACTAGAGCCCCAGTACGGACCAAAGATGGCCGAATACGCATTAACTCCTGCGGCGACACAGTGGGAGTACGGTCCGTATTAGCCAATACGGGCCGTACCCGAGATGCCCTTTGGTGAATAACTGCAACAGCTGTATCCAGATCAGATAACTTGGACTCCACTTAACATGACTTAGTAAGAAGAGAGGAGTGTGTAGAGACATCATCTTTGTATCTTTGGACTCCACCCAACATGACCAAGATAGTAGGGCGACGTACCCAATAAGTGAAGTCTGAATTCTTTTGGGCTAGTCACAGATCTCCTTGCATTATTCAAGACAAAGCCTTAACGGAATCTCTTGATTAGTAGGGTGGTTGCTAGACGAAAGCGGTAATCACTAAATTGAATTAGAAATTCTCATACAACAACTAAAAACCAACATCAAATAAGGTAAGAATCAAAGCGGATTGAAGTAACAACGGTGTCAAAACTCTAGAAATTCACATCTCTATCTTTACTTTACTTAATTTTAATTTTCGCCAAATACATTGATAAAAAACAACAACTCTTTGATTTTTAGATTTTGTCTAATCTTTCGAAAGATTGTGATTTAATCGCTCAAGACCTTAAATCGTATTCCCTACGAATCGACACACGTTTATACTACTTGATAGGATTATGCGCTTGTAATCTGACTCGATAGCAAACCGAGTTATAAATTTTATTAGTCTGATCACGATTACACCCATCAACTTGTCAACTAGCTACTACATACAATGGCGCAATGTGGGGGAACCATAGCAATTCCCCTTAAGATAACAAACTTGACTACACTGAATCTATGATGCATGCTTTGTTACTAGTTAGTGTTTCTAATCATTAAAATATGATGATTCAAACCAAGCAAAAAAAAATAATGAAAGATAAAAAAAAAAAAATTAAGGCATGTTTTTAGGTAACATAAAGTACACACCAAGCAATGATTATTTCAATAAAACCATTATGATTCTTCTTTTAATAAAATTTATAGACAAAGGAATTCTAATTACTTAAAAAAATTATTGCACCCTTAAATATAAATTGTTTATTGGAAGATATGCTAAAAAAAATTAGCATTGAATTAGTTCAAGCAAACATGCTTATTCAATATATGCATATTTATATATCTGCCATAAAGAGTGAGGTTACGGTATTTTGTAATGCACTGATTGGTCCGTACTATGGATTTACATATCTGTTTAATAGTTGTTTTGAACTGCTTAACACAATCTCTATATGAAAATTGTATTTGAAGACCACATTTTACATTTTATTAGAATTTTTTAACTATTTTTTTAGATAGGTAGAAAACTATTATTTTTAAAAATAGTAAAAAAAAATTGTTCGAATTTTATATCAAGTGATTTTCTAATTATTTTAAAAATAGTAAAAAAAAAATGTAAAATTTAATAGAAGATATATTATTTTTAAATTTAAGATATATGAGTAAGCTTCTGGTTTGAATGCCTTTCTGATTTGACTCAGTTGGAAGTAATAATTGTAGAAGTTAAATAATTAAGCTAAGCATGATTTTGTACATCTCCAGTCTGTGAAAAACTGGAGAAATCCAGCTGTTCAGATCAGTGGAGCTGGGCCTCGTACTGCTTAGGTGTCTGCATCACATTTAACTGGATCTCTCCTGTTTACTGTAACGAATTGCGTAACCGCACGCCTCAACGGACCGCTCTAACGGTCGATTATTCAAAATAACAGGCTCGGCATCCGAGCCTGTTGGCTCAGAAAGTCAGAAGGTTGTACAATTTACATATGAACCCTCCATATATATCATTTTTTCAATAGCACATAAAAGGCTGGATCTCTTGAAAATAATAACTGTTTGTTATTTATCAAGTCAAGTAAAAAAAAAAAAAAATTGGATTAGAAACTGATAAATTTGAATTATTTATAGAATTAAAATCACCATTAATTTTTTACATTGTTACTATATATAACGTCAATTAAAATAATTATTACTAAATCATACTCCGTTATAATTATTTATAACATTTAAAAAATATATAAAATTTATTTTCCAGATACATTTTCATATGAAAATCACGTTTAACTATTCCGATTGACTTTTTGAAATTTAAAAATAGAGAAATATAAATCTATAGCACAGCTGATGTGTAATATGCATATTAGCCTCACTCTTTATATATTTGTTTCAGTCTAGTTACTAATGAGAAATATATTTACGAAATATTTCCGAAATATAGTCGTTTCAGTCTAGTTGCCATGTTATTTTTTTTATTTTTTGTAAGAACTTCAATTAATTTAGAGCATGAAGTTTATTTTAATGTAGAAATTTGTGGAGTAATTTGCATGATGAAAATAACATGAGCAATATTAATTTGAAAAATGTAACGGTAATATGGTGTGCTATAATGCATGAGAAGAAAAGTTGTGAATCATTTCTCACCATTATATATAGTTGATTCTCCTCTATTATTATATAATGCATTTTTCTCTATTATTTACTCTTATTATTTGAAAGTTTGGAGGAAACTAAAATCAAAATATGCTCAATATACATTGTGAATATTACAATGTAATGAATATTTTATTATGACAGCTAATTCTAGTTCCTACATAATTGCATGATAATATGTTACTTTTCCGTAGTACACATAAAATTTAAATACAAAATCAGAAAAGAAAATCATATTATATACAATGCAAATATTGCAATTTTTCGAAGTTTGTTATCTACATGCTTTTTATTTACAATATTTTTGCATTTGTCGATATTTTGCCCATAGAAACTTTAAATATGTAATATTAAAGTCAAGAATTGAGATTCAATGGTATTTCTGATCTTGGATGTTAAACGAGGAATTGTTGTCTTGATTTTTTATTACTCAATATTTTTTTTTTATTTGTTTTATTTTTGTATCTTAGGTAGCATTGGTCCTTTCGGAAAGAAAATTATTAGTTCATGTTAAGAATGCAAGAAGTTTTTTTATTGTCATGATTAGTATTTAGCAAGGTTCTAAATAGCGTTTATAGCGTCGTAGCGGAAGGGCTAAAAAAAAAAGCTATAGCGAATAGCGTCGCTATAGCGGAAGCTATTCCAAATAGCGTTTTTTTTTTTACATTTCGTATATTCAATATTTGTACTAAATATCAACATTACCTAAGGTCTCATAGAACAATAAATAACTCCAGAGTAATTAAGAAATTATAATATTCATATTGAACCCGTACAAAGTCCAAATTGCGGTTCAAAATATCCATAGTAATATCATAAACTATCGATTTTTTCTATTAAAAATATCTTAAGTATCATGATTCATGACATAATCTATTTTTTTTTCTATTCAAATTTTAATTCCGGTTTGGACTTTTTTTCTATTCAAATTTCAATTTCTATTCCCAATTTCAAATTGATTTATTTGTAGCAAGTAGCAACAAATTCAATTTCGGTTTGAGATTTTTTTTATCTTAATTTAAAACCCATATAAATTGCTTAAAAAAAAAAAAAAAAAACTCATATTGTATAGCGCAAATAGCGCTGTAGCGGACCGCTATAGCGTTGTAGCGGCCGCTATAGCGGCCGTAGCGCAAATAGCGCATGTTGATGTCGTAGCGTAGCGTTTGGGGTCCAAAAACGCTATAGCGGCGCTATAGCGCCGCTATAGCGCGCTATTTAGAACACTGGTATTTAGTGAATGGAGTTGGACTATGGTGCATTGGAATGTATAGTTCCTCTTGTATATTGGACTATAAATTATTGGATTCGAAGTTCAAACAGTCGATCCAACATGTTCTCCATATTAAAATGTGTTTGGAGACCAAATTATATATTTTTTGAAATTTTTTTACTATTTGTTTAGAATTTTTGAAAATTGTTATTTTTTAGAAATTTCTGGACTATAGAAAAATAGTGATTTTAAAAAATTCTAAAAAAATAGCAAACAATTTCCAAAAAAATGTAAAATTTGGTTTCCACGTACATTTTAATATGTATATCAAATTGAACGGTTTAGATCGGTTGTTTGAAAATCAAAACTAACGATTTATAGTCTAATGTACAAGAAGGACTATACATTGCAATGCACCTTAGTGAATGTTGTATATTTAGTGAATATTTGCATATTATCTTGAACAAAATTAAAATTTCTTGTAATGTTAAGTTATTTTGTATTAAAAAATATAGCGAGATCAACTGACTCATTGGAACTCAATCTAACTCTGTTGTAACATTTCACAAAATAAGTATATGAAATTAATAACTAAAAATAATATACGAAATGTCTACATATGCTTTTCAATAAAACATGTAACATTTAAATGAAACATCAAACCGATTATTAAAAACTATGTTTGACAGAGCACAATTAGATCTGAGTCGTCAATTTGTACTTGGCACGAATCTTAAAACAAACTCCCTATATCTAAATAGACACTGAATTTCAATCGCTTGATTGAGAATTAATGAGAGCTAATTGTACTCAGTCAGGTACCTGGGAGGATATAGATTCATTGTACAATGGGTGTTAATTATTTGAGAAGGGATTAATGATTATTTTAATAATTTTAACAATATATTTTAAACAATGATTATATTACTGTATATCTCTTTTTTATTATATTATTTTTTGGATTTTATCTTAAAATTAAAAGCAAATATTAGGAATTAATTTTATCTATGAATTGACACATTCCATACATCGATGAACATTAGTAAAAATTTAAATAATAATCAGTCATACAACTAAAATTAACAATAATTAATAGTCAATCAAAGATTTTATTAATTGGTGACTTAATTTGTCTTAGCTCAACCACTTCTTTTCAGATTAACACTATTTACATAAAATAATTCGAACAAAATTTATACTATATGAAATAACATAAAATTAACACTCTTCACACATTATTCGAATTATTCAAATTAAAAATCTTCTCACTAAATTTTACATACAAAAAGTATTAGAATTATTCTATACTGCTTTTTTAAAATTAAAGCATATATCCTTATGACTACTTACATAATTTCACACGAGACCAGAAATCTGGAAATCATTTTGCGATTACTTGCATAATTTTGTACATTTTTCAAAACCAGCTATTAGAAGAAGAAGAGAAATACTTCAGGCCTTAAAAAAAAAAATATAGAAAATGGTGGGAATTACGGAATAGGCATGCTATTGAATTCAACAAATTAATAATAAATAACCATCAATTTGAAGTGCAACGACTAGCTGAACCAATAGCAACCTTCCATCAATATATAAAAACAAGACATGTCGCCACCAGACAATTCTTAATTTATATTAACTATTAGGCAAATTCTTCTACTTGGAGGTCAAATTTTATATTTTTTTGAATTTTTTTACTATTTATTAAGTATTTTACAAAATTCAATGGTCTGAATTTGACTGGTTTTTGTAAAATAATTAATAAATAGTAAAAAAATTTAAAAAAATGTAAAATTTGACTTCCAAGTACATTTTAATATGGAGATAATGTTGAACGGTCAGATCAACTGTTTGAACTTTGAAAATGAAAATATGTTTATTTTACAAATAGGTCCTTATGTCCATAGAAAATCACTCTAACTATTATATTTAATGAAGTAGACAGGCTATTGAATTCTATTACTCTCTGTTATATGCGAAAAATATTAGACCTAATGTTTGTTGATTGATTTATTTATTTATTATTCTATGTTGCATAAGAAACCTCATCTCTCACTTTCTCATCACTCATGTATCAAAAGAAGAGTCAATGAATTCACAAGAGAGCCATTTGTTACTTTAATTCAATATTATTTAGAAAGAGACTGATTTAAAATAATTGTTGACTTAGTCAACATAATATAAATGTTATTAAAATCAAGCTACTTCCAGCATGTAAATATAAATCATTTTGCGACTTCTCGCATTTTAAATATGCGGAACCACTCTTCTAGTTTCGCAAATTAATTTAGACTGCAGACAGGGTAAATATCAAATTTTCACAGAAAAATAGTTATATTGTTTATTTTTTTAAATGTTAAAAATAAAATTTTCAGATCACGTTTTAGTCTATAAATATACTACATTTAAGTGAACTAAAATTTGGTTTCCTCCAAATTCTAAATATTTGAATGCCATTTGACTTGAAACTAATCAAACAAAAAAAAATGTATTTCGATATTAATCAATAACCTTACACAATGCAATTGAAGCTTAGGGTATTTGATGCTTGCTAGTTCAAATGGAAAATACAATGACTGTGAGGTTTATTTGTACAATAGGCTCTGCTCCAAATGCAATCCTTTTATATCATAATAAAAGTCTTGAATGGTGTGACTTAAAATAAGAAATATATGCACACATGGTAATTCTTGTGATTCCTTCATGATTATTCATGACTAGGTGAATCACTTGTTTGTCACTAAATTAAAAATAATTAAAAATAATTCACCAAAGAGTACTACAGATATATTCTATGGATAGATACAACCATCTTTTAATACTGACCAGTAGGGGCGGAGCCAGACTTTCAGACTATGGGGTCAAACATGAATGGAGTCAAACATATAAATTTTTTTTGCACTGAATGGGAGTCAAACGTATGAAGGATTTGTGTGCATTTTAATGCACTATTTTGCTCATTTTTTTTACCACTTGACTTCATAGATACAAAATCACTGTTTTGGATGATCCAGAATCATCTAAAAACAATGATTTTGTACCTATGTAAAAAAATATTCAAAAAATTCCAAAAAATATAAAATTTTGTCTCCAAGCACATGTTAATATCGAGATCATTTTGAGTGGTTCATATTGATAAGTGCAAAAATATATACATATTTAATCCCTTATACTTATTCTTTTGTGCATAATTTATGCCTAGTTTAGCTCACTAAATTGATATTTTGTAGCTGAGAATGATTTCTACAATTTTTATATTTTGAGTATCTTTGAATTCGGAACATATCCTGAGCAAATATTCATACAAAGAAGCACAATCTGGAATTCTGTGCTGGAGAAGTAATTATGGAAAGAATTTGAAGGCAAGTACTGAAGATATCAGATACTTAGAGATTTTTGGAAGATAATTTTCTTGAGGGAAATTACTAGATATTCAAGTATTCTCGGGGGTAGAAAAAAAAGGAGAAAAACACACACATTTTCTCTTTTTTTGGTAATGTGCTCTTTCACCATGCGAGGCTAGGCTTTTCTTTTCTAGTTCAAGGGGATGTTGAAATCTAAGATCTTGTCTATTCAATAATCAATTGCTGTAACGTAGCTTCTTACTCTTTTTCTTTATGAATTGATTTTGTTATTCTGAGTTTAATGTTTATGATTTTTTTATGCTTGATTTAGTTTTGGCTTGCTATCTCATTCATATATTTATCAGACGTTAGAATTTAGGACTTCAATCCGTAATTGTTGTTGCTCTTGATTCATAAGTAGTGAATTAGTGATCGTGCATCATTAAGTATAACACAACCTAAGTTAAATAAATAGGGCATCTGATTTTATTGCTTAGACTAACCTATTGTTCTCCGACCAATAATGCTATTGTTGCACTAAATCTAGAGAGGTTGTCCTAGGTTGTCCAGCAGTTAGGTGTAATCCAACGAGCATCTCTTGGTTACATATATATAGGGAGGAATCGGGATAACAGAGCTTGTTGTTATTACGGTTAGTAATTCCATAAATAGAGTAGAAAGTGTGGTACAATTGATTAAGAATTCAAGCTTAGATTGAAACTGAACCAAGAACTAGAATATTTTAAATTGTTTAATCTTTTATCATATTTATTTTCATCTGTTTGCTACGGTTGAAACTCCCCTCATTTTTATTTTAGTCACGTTAAACATAAATTAATTAACTACTCTCTGTGGATTCAACCCTTGTCATGTCTACAAAATCTTAATAGAAGGAACTTATTTTTGGTGCTTTCGGCACGCATCACAGATCGATTGTTCGGACTTTGAAATTGCAAAAACTGACTCGTTATAACTTAGGCTGAAATTATAACGTTATGACATTAGCCGGACTATATATATATCATTTAATATGTCATTTAAATAATATTATTTACGTGTAGATGTCATTTAATAAATATTATTTGTCACTCGGTCTAACTTTTTTATGAAAATATGTCATTTCGTATGATATTTTTTTGTTCTCCTTTAATATATTCCTGTTGCAATACACAAGCATGATACTATTCTAATAATAAGTTTATTCATCTTTGTTCTTAGTGTAATCGACATTTTTATTAGATAACGCAAATAATACAAAAGGAAAGATAAAATCTAGATTCATGAAAGACTGGTAGAAACATGACACGTATAATTGACATATTAATAGAACTCATATTAGAGAATTGGTAGGAAACTGTTTTTTATTAGAAAGACAGATTCTAAAGATTAACAAAAACAAAATGTGAGAATCTGACAAAGAAAATAAATATAACAATAGATCATTTTCTTTGTCTTTTATTTCATAAAGACATATTAGAAATAAAAAGATCATTGGATGCTTGATTAATAAAAGACTTACACAACATTTGCAACTTGGTGAATTAAAATGGAAAAAATGCAAATTAAAGAAGTTGTGCAAATATTGTATATTTGGATTGGACATTGGAGTGTTGTTGGCTCACTGTTGTGATACATCGCCTATATATTTTACTGCTTAATATATACTTTCACAGATTTGAATCAGTTCCATCTCATCATCACATATGCAATATAATTGTACTATAATAATGTTTATCATATATATTAGTGATAAACACTTGATATTAGAATGATGTTTCGACTGGAAAATATAATTTATCAAATGAATTAAATTTAGGTTTCCTCCAAATTCCAAATACTTGAATGTCATTTGTCTTGAAGCTAATTTAACAAAAAATTGTATTTCATAATTAATTAATATATTAGATATTTGATGCTTACTGGTTTATCATATAATAATAATATGCTTTCTACACCCAAATGAAATCATATAAAGTAAATAAATATATACGTAGCATTCCAAAAGTCTTCAATCGTGTGAGTTAAAATAAGAAAAATACGCACACATGTATTTATTGTGATTCCTTTCAACTAACTTATGTAAATCAACACAAAGTTTGCATTTCATGTCATATTTTTTTTTTCTTCATGCTTATACATGAGTAGGGGAATCACTTGTTTGTACTAAATTAAAGAGAATTAATTAATTCAACATTGTTTACTATGCAATCACACAACATGAGAGGTATCTAAGTCAGATGTTTTTTATTTATTTATAATTGAACATACAATCTTACCACTGATTGGTGCAAAATTCAAAAGTTGCCACGTGCGTAGACCCAGTATGCGCACTATTTTTGTGTGGTGCGCAGAGTGAGTTTGCACACCAAATCTCTGTTTTTTTGTGGCTTAATTGTTAACTGAAATATAACAGAAAAAAAAAATGTCAGTTTGTGCACTTGTCAAAAACAATGCGCAGACTGGGTCTACGCACGTGCTAGTTTCAAAATTAGTCTGCGCACGTACTAGTTTTTGAATTTTTATCCAAACAGTGATAAAATGCGAATTATGAAAGTTTGAGGTGGTAACTAACAAATTTCGGACCGGAAAGACAGGCTTGTAGAGTGTTATATGTGTAGTTTTTATATTTGTAATCACACGGTCCGAATTTTGTGACCATTCTATCCCATTATGTCTAATTTTTATAGCCGGCCCAACAAACTCCAATGGACGGCCCAACAAACTCTAATCGCCGGCCCAACAAAACTCTAATCGGATCCAACCCGACAGAGTCAGAGAAGAGATCCATCTTCTTCCTCTTCATTAGCAAAACCTCTTCATTAGCAAAACAATTTGCTTTGTTGGTGGAGAGGTAGATAAAATATAAATTCAGACCTCACTTGAAAAATGATGAGAATCAGCAGCATGGGCAGAACAACCAACAAAGTACAACTAGTTCCTTCGGCTCTCTCACTAAAACCTAGGATTTTAATGTTTCCTAAATTAAAATTTTCAAATAAAAGAGAAAAGAACGAATACAGACTCAAAATTTACAAATGGTTTTGATATCTATTTAGAGTTTCTTATGCCGAATGAGTTCTATAAATAAGTTCTATTCATATGTTACTTAAACAGTATTTTTTACAAATAAGTTCTATGCATATGTTACTTAGCACCTAATATGACTTAATCACAAGTTTTTAACAGAAAAGCAAAGCATCATTTGAAATGAATCTCTAATTCTCAATGCGTTCCATGATTTTCAGATCGAATCCTTATTTTAGATCCATTTTAATATCTGCTTTGTTATTTGATAATAAGTTGTTTTGAAAGAAAGTGTAATAATAAAAGAGTAGGGATCAATCTGTAAGTTTTACGTGAACTCATTGTCAGATAAGAATCGATAAACATAAAATTGATTTCTTAAAAGACAAACTTAAGTCAACCTCAATGAGAATTGAATTGATTTACGTGATTGAAAGAGGACAAGGATGAAAAGCTAACACTATAATTTTCAAGTAAATAATATAGTTAAGTAAAAGCGACAAAGGTTTTGAAGAACGACCAACAAAGCAAAAATTTGGGGAGGCCAAGAGATGGGAAGGAAAGAAGCGCTGGATGGAAGTAAACTGAGAGGAGGGGAAATTTTAACGTGGGTGGGTCTCAAAAGGGCATTTTGTCAAGAAATTTAGTGGGAGGGTATTTTGTTTGAACTTTTTCAGAAGTGGAGTAGTTTGTAAAATTTCTCGTTGTTGGCTCACTGTTGTGATACGTACATCACCTATATATTTTACGGATTTTACATATTTGAATCAGTTCTATCTCATCACATATGCACTATAATTGTACTATAATAATGTTTATCACATATGTTAGTGATAAACATTTAATATTACTGGAATAATGTCTCAACTGGAAAATATAATTTATCAAATGAATTAAATTTAGGTTTCCTCCAAATTCCAAATACTTGAATGTCATTTGTCTTGAAGCTAATTTTACAAAAAAATGTATTTCATAATTAATTAATATATTAGATATTTGATGCTTACTGGTTTATCATATAATAATAATATGCTTTCTACACCCAAATGAAATAATATAAAGTAAATAAATATATACGTAGCATTCCAAAAGTCTTCAATCGTGTGAGTTAAAATAAGAAAAATACGCACACATGTATTTATTGTGATTCCTTTCAACTAACTAATGTAAATCAACACAAAGTTTGCATTTCATGTCATATTTTTTTTTTCTCCATGCTTATATATGAGTAGGGGAATCACTTGTTTGTCACTAAATTAAAGAGAATTAATTAATTCAACATTGTTTACATGTGCAGTTTTTATATTTTTAATCACACGGTCCGAATTTTGTGACCACTCTATCCCATTATGTCTAATTTTTATAACCGGCCCAACAAACTCCAATGGACGGCCCAAAAAACTCTAATCGGCGGCCCAACAAAACTCTAATCGGATCCAACCCGATAGAGTCAGAGAAGAGACCCATCTTCTTCCTCTTCATTGGCAAAACCTACTTGCTCCTTAACTGACGACGCTATTCCAAATCTCTCTATTCTGATCATAAATCGCACCCCCCCCTTTCCAACAATCAATCGCAAAACAAAATCAAATCCAAAGAAGAATTAGTCGCTCAGAATCCTCGGTAAGTCTCTACTGATTCGATTTAAGCGTTCTTTCTTTAGCTCAAAACTCTTTAGGAATCGGATCGTAAAAGGGCTTAGATAGATAGATAGATAGATAGATAGATTTTTCAAACCATGGTAGCAAAGCGACAATGGAGTAACTATTTCTTGCTAATTCTATGCTAATTCAGTCACTGGATTGCACGGTTTTTTGAATTGAAAAAAAAAAAAATGTTAAATTTAGGGTTGATTCATGCTTGTTGGTATTCTTCTTTTTCATACTTTTATAATACAGAGAGAGTGTCTCTGTCATTTGTGGTGGAATAAGCAGGGTTTATAAGACTGGTTCTGTCTGAAACTTGTACTCCTATGTAAAAGTTCCATAGAAAATAAGTTAAAAAAAAAACTAAAACAAAAAAGGAAAATTAGGGTTTTTGAATTTAGAGTTTGTTTGGTACAAATCAAACTTAGAATGAAATAAGTTCTGTTATATACTATTTTGCAGGTGAGCTTTTGCTCGGGTTCTTTGTTATTGAATTGCATATTAGGAACCAGTAAAAGGTACTTTAGTGTTTTGTTGTATGTTTCTATTTTGCTGGAATTCAACACTCAAGTCAGAGGCTTAGTTAATATTTTGTTTTCAAGATTTTTCTAATTTTGCCATTAATGCTTTAATAGTTACCAGTATTAAGCTGATCAGGACCAGAATAGCATTGTGCATCATAGGGGTTGCAATTTTTAGTTTTTCTTTATTTTTGCATTTATCAAAAATCATGGCACCGGGTTTTATTTACTAACAGTGAAGTATGGTACAAATACTACGATTTTATTGGAACCAGATAATACTGTACCTGTGCTGGTTTTCCCCCAATTTTATTGAATTTTTCATGAATTATCAAATATGAAAATGTACAACTCTTGATTTTTTTCTTCTTATTAGTTGCTTAGTTAAGTCAACTAAAGAAGATAACATTTTTTACATTCTTATATATTTCTTCTTGTTCATAAAGGAAATGGCGAACAGGGAGCAGATAATAAATAATGAACATCAAATAGCAAACGTATATGCTTCCATGCGGTCCGAGATAAACCAAATCTACTCAAAAATCACCGAGTTAGAAATGGAGGTGAACGAGCACAATCTTGTAATGGGTGCAATCGAACCACTGGACCCCACCAGGCGTTGTTACCGCATGGTTGGGAGTGTTTTGGTTGAACGAACCGTAAAAGAGGTTTTACCGGCGGTGAAGAGAAACAGAGAAGGAATCGAAGAGGTGATTGCTAGGTTGAACGAGGCATTAGAGAAGAAGAAGAAAGAATTGACGGAGTTTGAATTGATGTATAAGATTAGAATCAAGAGGGGAGAGAGAGAGGAGAGTGGAGAAGAGGCAAGCGGGAAGAAAGAAGGGGCTGCTCAGGGAGTTCTTGTGGGACCCGCGTAGAGTAAGGGTTTTACAATTGGAGGATTAGTAATTTAGTATGGTGTTTTATGTAATTTTTGGGTGGGAACCTTTTATTTTTTTAATTTTTCTTTCTGGAAATGCTGAGATATAACTTATTTGGGTTAATTTATGCGACAAGGATTTTTAAGTTGGGATATTTAAATGGAGCAGTTTATGAACAAACCTTGGAAAATTCTTCATCTGAGTTTGTTTTTTAGAGGAAAAATATGGGTTTTAGTTACCCACATTTGATTAATGAATTGTAGTTACAAAGTTTGTACCTACAGTTAAAAAACAGGGAAATTACAAGGGCCCAATACATTTGGGCATGAAAAGAAAGATAAAAGGAAAAGGAAAAAAATTGAAGTAGTCACAGAAAATTCACATAAGAGTCCCTGGAAATTTTTTAAATTAAAATAAAGGCCAGAAAACAGCTGTTTTGGAGTTGTTGCACAGAGGTGAAGTCTTCTTCAGCATGCTCCCTACCGTATCAGTATAAGGGCCATGGTTCCTGTACCTGGTTCAAACCGTACCAGTTTTGGTTGCGGTGCGTACCAGGTCTTCTCCCTTCCTCTTTCGGTACCAGTAGCCGGTATTCTCTCACCAGCTTGTATCCGTTGTGTCTCCACGGTACCGGATCCATTCCCAACTGTACCAGTATTTCTCCTGTGCAAAGTAGCTCCCAAACCATCCTTATGTTATGTGATCCTTGTATTGCTTTCTTCATTAACATGTGATTTTTCAAAGTACTTCAATTGCCATAGTATCTCTTCAAGTAGCTCATCTGCGTTCTTGTTCGAGTCAGCAAAACATCGTGCACATCTTTCTCGCCACACAATGAATTGCATGTGACTGAGAGTTCCAACCTTGTCAGTTGTCAGTATTCGTGATGTCAGTCTCTGGTTTTTGTGGCCAGCCTTGGCTCGGCTTCCTCATTATTACAAAGTATAGGGGCATTCTTGGAATAGGTGTTGGGTTGTCTCCCTATTTCCTTTGCAAGTTTTCATGCGTTAGAATTCTCTTTTGCCCCTTTTAGTGATGTATAAGCCGACTTGACTGTGAATTGTCCCGTGGCAGTCCATTTCCACAGCAAATCGACTTTGACACCATATCTGAGGTTGATTTGTACTAGCTGAACATGTAATATATATAGAGGAGGGATCCAATTACACCTATTTTTTGACACATCTTGACATTGTTTTTTTTATAGGCCAATTTTGCGATTTCAAAATTCAAATAGTCAATCCAAACCGTTCAACATGATGGATACATTAAAATGTGCTTGGAGATCAAATTTTACATTTTTTTGAATTTTTTTACTATTTACTAAGATGGTTACAAAATCACTGTTTTTCAATAGTCTGAAAACAACGATTTTGTAACCATCTTAATAAATAGTAAAAAAATTCAAAAAAAAATGTAAAATTTGATCTCCAAGCACATTTTAATATATTCATCATGTTGAACGGTTTGGATCGACTATTTGGACTTTGAAAATGGTAGGTGTCAAAGTGTGTCAAAAAAAAGGGTGTAATCCGATCCCTCCTCGTATATATATTGCCTTTATTGGTTTGGTCTCGTCTCCTGCAAGGCTGCAAACCAATCGTATGTGTTTCTCTTGCCACCTAAGTCAATCAAACCATGGCTAAGTTTTCATAGAAATTGTCAGTGAAAATGCATGGACCAACTATATATATATATAGTATATATATATATAGGGAGCGGCTAAGTTGCTGCCGGCAGCATTTCGGCGAGGTGCTTACGGAGGCATATCTTGCAATTTGATGTTCAAATAACAAATTCAAACAGTTAGATGTTCAATCTATATTAAAATCTACTTGGAGACCAAATTTTACATTTTTTGGAACTTTTTTACTATTTTTTAAGCTGGTTTGAAAACCGCTGTTTTTATTAAATTTCTGAAGCATTGAAAACAGCGGTTTTCAAACCAGCTTAAAAAATAGTAAAAAAATTCCAAAAAATGTAAAATTTGGTCTCCAAGTAGATTTTAATATAGATTGAATATCTAACGGTTTGAATTTGTTGTTTGAACATCAAATTGCAAGATATGCCCCCGTAAGCACCTCGGCCGAAATGCTTCTGGAAGCAAATTAGCCATACTCTATATATATATATATATATATATTTTTTTAAGTGATCAATCAACTCAATTCATTACACAATATATAAAAATGGGAGAATTTCATATATACCACTCAAAAACTGTGAAATTACATATTTACCATCCAAATTTCTATAATTACATATTTACCATCTAAAAATCTAATAACTCACATATTTACCCAATCAATCAAAATTTTAGATTAATTAGAGATTAATTAAGTTTAATATTATAAAGAATACAATTAATACTTGGATTAGTCCCTTCCTCTTCTACGTACTGGGCGAATTTCTTAAGTGGCATTTTGCTAATCACGTACCTAAGAACCCTTAGAAGTGCCCTAGTTTCAGCATGAAACAGATCTGCTGCGCAATACAAAGGCCGTATAAAGGAGAGGATATAAAAGAGAACGTATTTAAGGAGAGAAAGAGAGGGTGCTAAGTTAATCCTTAATTAATTATAGTTTTAAGAGTATTAAGCATAATTAGTCTTAATTTTGGGTATATTTGATATATACTAAAGTTATATTGGGTAAATATGTGAGTTATTAGATTATTAGATGGTAAATACGTAATTATAGAAATTTGAATGATAAATACGTAATTTCATAATTTTTGAGTGGTATATATGAAATTCTCCCTATAAAAATGAATGCATCTCGGATCTGACTTGCTACGTACGTAGTTGAATTAATCACATTGTGCATGCATTGCTGTCCATATATATAGTATGAAACTATATATATGGATGAGTGCATTTTTAAGACATTTTTTTTTAAATTTATTCAGCAGGACGGAACTAACATTAATTTGAATATACAATTGCTAAACATCTTTTGTAAAAATTACCTAGTTAAAAAATAAATCTATATATAATAAAAAAATAATATGATATTTCAAAATTTCAGTTTAGTAAAAAAATTTCAAATTTTTTTTTTTAAAATCATTGTTTTTCTAAATTTTTTATTATATTTTTATTTAATGAAAAACTGTGGTTTTCAAAAATTCTAAAAAAATAGTAAAAAATTCCCAAAAATTAAAAAATTTGGTCTCCAAACACATTTTAATATGAATATCATGTTGGAAGGTTCGAATCGACTATTTGAACTTTGAAAATGAAGATATAAGCAGGAAATAAAACACCCTCTTTAATTCCTGTATATATAAATATTTATTTCAGAAGAGATTTGTTCATAATGAAGGTTAGGCTCAATAAGTAGATGATGCCATTAGAAATTTAGAATAGAGCTGGTCAAGGTTCTATGGCTCTCCAACCTCTATCTTGCAGCTCAGCATCTAGTTTTATATCCAATATTCTATTCTATTAGACTATTACAGTAAACTAAAGCCTACCAAAATCCCAATAATTCAAAATCACATTCTTCAACAATCTCTTCCTCCTGAACACTACCTGCAGCTCTCATCCAAAACAAACATGACGATGATACTCGATGCCTTCCTGTCAAAGTTCAGCGAACTTCTCGTGCAAATGGTGCAGGATGAGGTGGGCATCCCTGGCCAGATCGAAAATCTTGGCGAGACGAGCGGTGGCTCATGCAGCTCAAGGATGTCATATATATGATGCTGATGATGTCATCGATTTGTCAAATCAAGGCAAAGGAGTGCCTTACTGGCTTTAGTTCTCGTTCAAATGCTCGTTGTGGCCGTCCTTTGCTCTCTTGCTTCCGCAAGGTGGTTGAGGAATTCGTGTTGCAGGATGAGAAACTGTTAGGAAATGTTGAAAGTGTGTGAGGATTGTGCGAGTATTTATATAGTTTTTTTTTTTGTTTACTTGTAACTGACAGCCTCTGTCAGATTTCTCAAAAAAAAAAAAGTGATTGGTTCAAAAATCAAGGATATCAATTCGAGGCTAGAAGGGATTGCCAAGAGAAAGGCTGATTTGGGCTTGATCGTATCACAAATCTCCCCTGATCCTTCCGACCGAGTTCGCCGAGTGGACTCTATCATTAACCGTAAGACTGATTCCTTGGTTGTGGTAGATGATTTGTGGGAGAAAAGATTGAAGAAGATACTGAGCTGCTAGTGAACTGGTTGACCGAAGAAGAGAAGAGTGCGAGAGAAATTGTTTTTGGTATAGCAATTGTGGGGATGGGTGGAATTGGAAAGACCAGTCTAGCAAAAAGGATCTTCAATGATCTAAGGATTGAACAAGAATTCTAGTTAAAAATTTGGGTTTGCGTCTCAAAGGAGGTGAAAGGAGTAGAATTATTGAAGTGTATGATCCAGGAGGCAGGAGGTGATCACGGTGCCGCACAAGAAAGATCGGAGCTGGCACCTATACTCAAGAGACTCATCCAGGGGAAAAAGTTCCTTCTTGTTCTAGATGATGTTTGGGAAGAGAGCCGAGCAGTTTGGGACGATCTGTTGCGTGCTCCCATGAGTGAAAGAGCTCATGGGAGTAGGTTATTTGTGACCACTCGAGATGAAAGAGTTGTGGACGAAATGGGGGTAGCAAAATTACACCGGGTAGCGAAGTTATCTGATGAAGATGGCTGGTCTCTATTGAGAAAACAGGTAATGTTAATAAATTGTTTAGCCTTAGCCTTGCTACTCTGTCTATATTATTATGTAAGATTTTTCAATTCACCACTTTGATACCTTATAGCACTTGATAAGCAAACTGAAATTTTGTATAAAGCAATAATAGATATAGTGCTAATGATTATTTGCCTAATTAATGGAACTCCAAATTAATATTCTGCTCGCCAATTAGCAATTTCTAACAATATATTCTTCATAATATTTCGTATATTTGCTTTCTAAAACAATAATTTTAAACTTTTTGTCTACTGCTTTTAGTGAGCACTAATCTCTTATGCTTACCCATCTATTTTCAAATTTAAAACGAGTTTTTGTCATCTCTTAATGTGCTATATTTATTTTTCTCTATCTCAATAAATTTTATCACTGCCCTAGGATTTTTAGCTCTACTATGTACAATCTAAAGTTTCTAATACACTTGACCTTCCTAATTTTTTCATTTATCTCATAGGTATTTCAACATGAGAAGGAGAGTGAGAAACTAGAATTTAAGGATATTGGGTTGCAACTAGTTGAAAAATGTGATGGTTTGCCTCTTGCTATCAAAAGCAGAGGCGAAGTTACTTGAGAGGAATGGGGGTCAATTGACCCCCATTAATTTTTAAATTTTTGTATTTTTTATACAATTTTCTATATAGTTTAGAGTAAAATATTATGGATACAGTAAGATTAACCTCCATTTACATTAGAAATTTTTTATTGATTGACCCCCATACTTTGCAATTTTTTATTGATCGACTTCCAGTCACCTTTGACCACCATACTTTGAAAGTTTGGCTCTGCCCCTGATCAAAAGTATAGGTGGTGTGCTTCACACAAAGCTAAAAACCAAAGTTGAATGGCAAGCAGTTCTAAAAAGCAATATGTGGTCCATTGATGGGGTGAAAACTATCCACCATGCATTCCATTTGAGCTATGAGGACCTTTCATAACCATTGAAGCAGTGTTTCATCTTTTGCTCCCTCTTTCCGCAAGATTTTGTGTTTGAGAAAACAGAGTTAATATTTCAATGTCTAGCAGAAGGATTTTTGCAAGATAGGGTAGATTTTTGGGAGTTGGAAAATGACTACTACACAGAGTTATTGGTACGAAATCTTTTGAAAGCTAGTGACAAACTCTATAATCAAGAAAAATGCAAAATGCATGATCTTTTGTGTTCTTTTGCCCACCAATTAGTAACAGATGAAAATTTGTGTATTAAGGGAGGGACAAGTTCTATCCAGGCCTCGCTCACTGAAAATACGGCGGTTATCTGTAGAAAGAAATAAGCTGAATACTTAATAACTTAAAAAAGAAAATGGGTTGAGAACATTATTGCTTCGTGGTAAACTTGAAATTTCACTTGATTATCTGTGTAATTCCTTTTCAAACCTCCGCTTCTTAGACCTTAGTTCCTCCAATTTCTCAAGCCTACCCAATTCTTTTTGTGACTTCAGGTATATGAGATACTTGAATGTCCATGGTTCAAAAATAAGAAATATTCCTGATTCCATTGGAAATCTCAAATATTTAGTATATTTGAATCTTGCTGAGTGCAAAGATTTGTTAGATGTCCCTCGTAGTATCATCAATCTACAAGAACTGAAATTGCTCAATAGGAGTAAGGGGAATCCCAGCAGGCCTAAAACAATTTGGAAGGATTTAGTAGCCTAGATGGCATAGAAACTCTATCATATATAGCTAATTACTCTCAGTTTATACAGTTTAGAGAAAGTATCGGACAAGAACATAGAAAAAAGGTTAAACCTTCAAAACAAAGATCGTTTACAAAAACTAATATTATTTTACAGCACATTGAGCTTGGAAGAACAACTTTTCCAAACTAATGAAAAGAAGATGACAACTGAGGATGTTTTAAATGAGCTTTGTCCTCCATGTTCTCTAGAAATTGTTCAAATTGTTGGTTACTTTGGCAACTGCCTTCCTAATTGGCTAAATTGTTGGTTATCTGCGCACACCATGCTAATCCGGTTCTGGTAAAAGGTTTGTTCCCATCATTCTACAAGCACCCGCATTGCAGAATTTCAACCAGAGAAAACATATTAAATGAAGCCTATTCAATAGAACTTTTTTTGATCAAATTTATAAACATTGTATATAAACAAGTCACTCCTAAAGCATAATGGTTTCAACCGTTTCGATTTGTCATTGGAAGCCTATTCAATAGAACTTCAAAGCAATAGCACAGAACGTCTTATGTTATCAATAGCATGCTAGCCATACTTTATAATGAATATTTTACATTTAAGCACCAAAGTCATAGAAAGATAGAGGTTAGACCTTTATTTTTACTCAAAAAAAGCAAAAGTAAATAGTGCTTTCTTTTTTCTTTTCTTTTTAAGAAAAAAATATGAGATCAACCAATCCAACTTTTTGACAAAAGCGCAATGTAACTCATTAAACTTCATATATCAAAAGAAAACAATTGCATACAACTTTTTGGCAAAAGCTTAACAAAACTTCTCTCAAGTACGTTATAGTTTGTAATTTACTTTTTTAATATGATTTATGAATGAAAACTCTCCTCCCCAATTATATTTCATTACTATGGATGTAGCCTTCAAGTTGACCAGTTGCTGCCAATATTAGACCTAAAAAAATATAAAATTGTACAGAGTTTTGATTAAATCAGTATATCTCAATATTAGAAGAAAATTGTATTTCGAGAACTAAATTGTACATTTTTTAGAAGTTTTTTATTATTATTTTAGATAGGTAGAAAATCACTTGATCTAATGATTTTGGGACTATTGAAAAGTAGTGATTTTCTATCTAACTAAAAAAATAGTAAAAAGTTTCTAAAAATATATAAAATTTAGTCGCCAAGTACACTTTCATATGGAGATCATGTTGAACAGTTCCGATTCTTATAAACTAATGCAATTTCAAATTAAAACCTTGTCCTATGCAAACAAAAAATAAAACAATTTTTTGATAAATTTCAGGTCAAGGCATAATCTGTAACTTATTCAGACTTTAATTGAGACGCTTATGGTCTTCATTAAGTTAAAATTACACATAATTGCAATGGAGGGGTTGGTACCATAAAATATCTGGAACCAATTATAAAATTTTTGCACGGAATAAAATACCTAAAAACAAAGCAGAAGGTTTTCTAGGCCTTGATTTGAATTCTGGATGGAATTGAACTCCGACATAGTAAGGATGATCAGGTAGCTCTATAATCTAGTTAAAAAATACACAAAGTAAAAATGTACCAGTCAGGTTCAGTATCAGTGCAAAATAAAATAAATTCACCATGTTTGAAATCATTTATGTTTGAAATCATCAAATAAAATAAATTTAAATGTTAGTGACTAATACCTCCATTCTATTTTGAGTTTCATCACATCCAACAAACTGTAAGCCTGACTTCTCCAACTCAGCAACAAATTCAGGATTTACCTATATTTCACTCATTTTCAAAAACCAATAAACAAATTATAAATAATAGTAATTTAAATTTTGATATAAACCTCGTATCTGTGACGGTGACGTTCATCCACATACTCAGGATTTCCATATCTGTAAAAGTAAGAAAAATTACTACACTAGAAAATTTGAAGTACACAAAATTAAAGCAAAGCTCACTAAATGAATAATTAAAAGATGAGTTTAAATACAGTTTTGAGGTGAGAGAACCAGGCTGGCGAAACAAAGTTCTTCTAGATCCAAGTCGCATTGTGCTTCCCATATGCGTTGTTGAAATCTTTTTTTGATTTATTGAGTCAGAATTTATTTAATGATATTATTTTTTTTGTCTATTTTGTTTTTATTTTTTTACTTATAATAGAAGTCAAACAAGTGTTGGACGAATACAAAAAAAAAACATAAACAGATAATTTTTTTATCTAGTAGTGAATTGTTTCAATTTTGTATCAAAAATTCAAAGTCAATGGAATAGATAGATAAGATTCAGCAATAAGAGTGTACCTCCGGCATGAACATTATAACACGATATGGTGATTCTGGATTAAATTCTTCACTATCCGCTCCTTCCATGCCCAGTACCTAATTAGAGAGAGAGAGAGTTAAGGTTTATAACATAGAAACATTGAGTCCGTATCCTCTGAGATATCTCAGGGGATGCGAATCCAAAAAATTGATGGGTGCATATATTCCAGGCAAAAAAAAAAAAAAAACAGAGAGAGAAATAAGAAACATGGAATATACCGATCTGGCAATTTCAATAACAGATATTTGCATTCCCAAGCAAATACCAAGATAAGGAACCTTATTCTCTCTTGCATATTTCGCAGCCAAGATCATTCCTGGTACACCTCGATCGCCAAATCCACCAGGTATCAATATGCATGAACAACCCTAGTATTTAGTTTATCACGTGTTTTCAATCAGATGTAAAAAGGAGATTTACCAAGACAAAGGTGTGTATCAAAATTCTTACCTTGAGAGTTTCCCATGCAGCTGCATGTGTTTCTGGTGCCTGAATAAAAAAGAAACAAACAAAAAAACATATCAATTATACTGTTAACATTTCAAAAGAGATAATATCAATGCAAAAATGAACAAAAATTCTAAAAAATACATAGAGAGACCAATTCATAGATAGAGAGAGAGAAAAAGAAAAATTTACTGTTTTTGCACATTCATCCTCAAGATCTGAGGCTGCAATCCATTCAAGCGACGGCCTATAGGAAAGTGCCGAACATGCATGTAAAAGGGCCTATTTTAAAATAAAAATACATAATTCCATAACAAATTAGGTAAGGAAAACAAGGAACATATAAACATATGTGATCAAAATTGCCAATGTAAATTTGTTTCTCAATATTCTCAATTGCTTCTTACCTTTACAACAGACAGATAAGAATCAGTCAAGCCAGTATATTTTCCAACAAGAGCAATTTTGACCTGAAAGATTTACAAATGAAAATTTAAATATTTTGACAAATTATGAAATTAACTTTAAAAAGTATAGGCATCAGGGGAATACTAACAGAATTAGTGAGATTGTCATAATTCTCTGCCATTTCGGTCCATGCTTTTAACTCAGGCGGTCCTGCATTACTATAGAAATATGAAGGAAAAAAAAATGAGGCAGAGCATATCTCATATTTTGTTTTTTCACATGAAATCATTGTCAAAAACAAGATAAAACTAGGAATTCTTATTTATATTTAATTTGTGCCCACATTTGATTATTTTTCAATTTAAAATACAATTCAAGAAAAGAAGATGACTGTATTACTTGCCTGACTAGATCTAGTTGTTTGATTATAGCCTCATGAGCATTTTGTTTCTAGAAACAAAAAAAAGAAAAGAAAAACAGTTATGCAGAGGAAGTAACATTTTTATTAAATAAAAGATGAAATTACATGAATGTCCATGCAATCTCAAAAATATCAGGTAGACCAAGCAAAGCAAGAAGTACTATGAAGACAACCTTCAAAACTACTGAATTACCAAATGCAATTTAAAAAATATATATATATTTATTCGTATAACCAAATACTATTTCCTCATATGATTATGATTATGATATTCTTCCAACTTTTAGTAATATCACTAATCAAATGGAGAAATTAACCCCAGAAGTCTGATATTTCTGAGGTATACTGGCGGTTCTACACGAAATTTTGCCAAAAGATAGCATGCTTACTTGAAGAAGAAGAGGCACATGCCATATATTAGGCACATCATGAACATTCAGAATGTTAGCAACCTATAAAAAAGAAATATTAATAAGGAATAATTCTTTATAATATTAAATAAATTTTTTTTAAGTATAATAACTTACTGGGACATGACAAAACTCTGAAAGCTTGACCTTCACACTATCTATCAATGGCTGAGAAGAAACACATTCAATTTGAGAAGTACACATTCAAACTCTGATTTCGACCAAAAAAAATAGACCAGAAAATGAATATAGATATAACAGAAAAAAAGTTGAAGGAATATAAGTTATACCTGTGTGGACCTACAAGCTAACAGATCAGGCGTCAAACCTAGTGCTCTCAGTTCCCGCACGCTATGCTGGGTTGGTTTTGTTTTCTACAAATATAATAACAAAAAAAATTATTTCTCAGAAAGGTGAGCAAGCGTATAACACTCGGAGGGTAAAATGATACCAAATTGTTATATTGAAGCAATAACTTTGACTATATGAGTCTTAATTAAATATTATATTGGAACCAAAACCATATTTATGTGCATGTCAAGCCTTGCATGTACTTCTGAATTTGCTCTAATATTGATCAAGTCATTTCAAATATTAAGTAAAAAATTTTGAGATAAAAGTGAAGAACTTTGAATAAAATGGCAAGAAATCATTACTTGCTCACCAACTACACCGATCACTGGTACTAGGCTGACATGTATTAAGCAGAAATTCTCCTTACCTGAAAATTATTTAATGATGAATAATTAAAGAGGTCTTTTTGTACATTCAGCACTGTACTATGACATGCATTCATGCAAATTACAGTCTATCTAAGAGGACACAAGTGAATTACAGTTCACCTTGGTTTACTTTGCAATACAAGAGCTTGAGGAGATTTTGTAAAAGATCACTAACAACACATATCACATATCTATTAAATTATTTGATATTACATTCAACTAAATATGCCCAATAAATGGCATTGCTTGCAAAAACTTTATCATTGAAATTGTTAAATTTTGAACCTTACCAACAGAAAAGGAGAGTTGTCGTAAAGCCTCAATAAATGGCATAGATTCAATATCACCTGAGTTAATCAAAAAGAAAGAAAAAATGAATCAAACCAGCTTAAAAATTTAATAATCTCTGAAAAACTCAATATTGTTGAAATATAATGTATTAGATCAAACAAGAAACCGTACCCACAGTTCCACCTAGCTCTATCACGCAGACATCAGCGGGCCCCGCTTTTCCGTCAACTGGTATTGAAGAGACCAACTCGATCCAATTCCTTATTGCATCTGTTATATGTGGTACTACCTACAGCAACTCACAGTTACCAAAATACCCCCAAAAGGTACAGTAAGGTACAATATTGGAACAGTACTTGACCCCTGAATGCTTATTTGAGACCCAAGCAATGCTTATATTTAACTTTCACTTTTGAAACAGATAAGCTAATTAAATTTTTCTATTGCAACAAATACAATAACTGATAACTACATTTAATACCTTCCAGAGAAATAAACAACTATGAAATAGCAACATAGTCAAAATTTATGGACAGTAAACCTTACAGAGTAAATTATACCTGAACGGTCTTTCCAAGATAGTCACCCCTTCTCTCCTTTTCAATTACAGACTGAAGGGCAAAGAATGAAACTAAATAAATAATAATCAGTAAAAGAGATAGCTACAACATAATACTTCTATTTTTTCTGTCTTTGCCATACAGAATTAGTTTTTTTCCATCACATAAATCTAACAATTATGATTGTTATTTGTTATTTGCAAATATAACCTGCAAAAGCTCATTCTTGTTTTTCTAAGAAAGAAAGTGCGACATTTTATAATTTGAAGTAAACAAAAAACTTGCCTGGTAAATCTTTCCAGTGGTAATATTGTTCTCTCTAGTCAGTTTTACATCTAAGAAGCGCTCATAGTTTCCTAAATCCAAATCGACCTAACAATTTACAAAGATTACAATCAGTATCAAACCAGTATTTTATCGAAGCTTATAACTTTGCAATTCAGTATACCAGTCTTGCTTTAATTATCAAATACCAGTTCATGGCATGGCTTAAAAGTTACCAAAATCAGGTATGTGATCTCCAATATAAACCATTATACTTCGAAAATAGTTACTGATGAAACATAAGAACCAGAATAAAATAACAAAAAATTGGAAAAATAAAAGGAGGTACCTCACCACCATCATCAAGCACAAAAACTTCCCCATGTTCAAATGGTGACATTGTACCAGCATCAGTGTTCAGGTAAGGATCTGAACATTTGATAAGCAGAGAGAATAATATCAGAAAAAATATAATTCATCACAAAACTTATATTTTGTGAGTAGGTACGGTACCGGGATACCATTATCAGAAAGCCAATTTTGCTAATTAGACCACATTTCACCACCAAGTAATAATTCTTCACTTGTCCAAAGGAAATGAATAAGAAGTGGCTGTGCTTTGACCAGTCAAACCGGAGATTATTAATTCATGCACATTAGATAACAAATGATTTACTGACAATAAAATGGAATCTTCAAATTCCTTCAATTTCTCTACACATTATGGTTATTCTCCTATTTATTCCCACTGTATCTGAACTAAAATTTGAAATTTACCATTTATGTAGTGAAATGACAAAATGAGTTCAAAATATGTATCAAAATTAGTACATATATAGTCAAACCAGAGATTAATTCATACACATTAGATAACAAATTATTTATAAAATAAAATGGAATCTTCAATTTCCTTCAATTTCCTTCAATTTTTCTACACATTATGATTATCTTCCTATGTATTCCTACTGTATCTAAACTAACATTTGAAATTTACCATGTATGTAGTGAAATGACAAAATGAGTTCAAAAATATGTATCAAAATTAGTACATATATAATCAAACCAGAGATTAATTCATACACATTAGATAACAAATGATTTACTCAAATAGAATGGAATCTTCAAATTCCTTCAATTTCTCTACACATTATGATTATCCTCCTATGTATTCCCACTGTATCTGAACTAACATTTGAAATTTATCAATTATGTTGTAAAAATTATAGAGAGAGAGAGAGAGGGGACCGATTTTAATGGAGGTGACGCGGAGGCCACAGGACTGGAGAACAACGCCGATGCTGCTAGCGGTGACTCCCTTGCCGAGACCGCTAACCACACCGCCGGTGATCAGAACGTACTTCACCCCTTTGTAGATGCATGCTCCTTCCTCTTCCATCTCTCTCTTTCTCTCACTCTCCAGTCGCGCTCTCTCTCTCTCTCCCGCCTTTTAATAAACTGAGAATAAGACAGATCTCTCTCTCTCTCTCCTCTGTTGTTTGAGTAGAAAGGAGTAGGTCGGATGCCAATTGGACCTACTTTGGTCCAATGGATACGATGACCGTCCGATCCGCCTTAAAATCCGTGCACACGAAAACTGTCGCAAGCTCGCAAGAACTAAAGCAGAGTACACATATCTTATAGCGCATCGGACGGTTCTGAAGCCCATCAAACCTAAAGTAGGTCCAATGGGCATCGGACCTACTCCAAAGTAACCTCGGAGATATCTCAACTTTTGCCTGGCCGATGTGTGAATTTGTGTTTTGAGATTCGTGCAGAACGTATTTGAACGGTTGTGATTTTCCAAACACTCAAAAGTTTGAGGTATCTCAGAGGATGCGAATTCCGGCCGTTTTTTTTAGTTACCACGGAAAAAATAAAAATTAAATGAATACTACTGTTTGGGACTTATTTCGCATCCTACCACCCACACGCACCCAATTCGCGCACCAAATTAGACAGTGCGCGGACTGGGCAGGCGCACCGACCCACTTGACCCAGTGCGCGGATTGAGCGGGTGCACCTAAATTTTTTTTTTTTTTTTTTTAGTTCTGTTCTGAATTGTTTGAAAAAAAAATTCTGATTTATTCTATTTTGTTCTGTGGTATTTGTAATTATATGTACACATAACATTTGACGGTGAATTGTAGAAAATAAAACGCACTTGTTTAACAAATAAAATTTTGGACTAAATTTTAACTAAAAAGTACTACAAGAAATTATACGTACAATCTGAGCCGACATTTTTATTAATGAAATACGCTATACACTAAACTATGCAAAATTACGCTGATTTTGTGCCATCTTTCATAAATCATAAAAAATAGTAAAAAAATTTCAAAAATAATAAAAATTGGTATTCTACAAGTTCATTATATAACTAATTTACTGAGCTACGTAGATTGGAGAATAGAAATGAAAATCTTAATCGGAAACTTCAACTGAAATTTTGAGGCCCTTTTCCTTTGTTTTTTGGCGATTCTAAATTTGAAAATTTGGCATTGTCAGTTCGGACGCATGTGTATTTTCACAAGCTTTCCGAAAAGTGGTCATTTGCTGAAATCAGACACTCGAGCGTCATTTTATAGCCGTTTGAAGTTTCGTCGTCATTTCTAGCTATTTGTTTCTAAAAAAAATTGGTGCACCTCCCCAATCCGCGCACCGGGTCAAATGAGTCAGTGCGCCTGTCCAGTACGCGCACCAGGTCGATGGGTCGGTACGCGCACAGGTCAAGTGGGTCGGTGCGCCTGCCCAGTCCGCGCACTGCCCAATTTGGTGCGTGAACTGGGTGCGCGTGGATGGTAGGATGCGAAATAAGTCTCAAACAGTAATATTGATTTAATTTTTATTTTTTTCCGTGGTAACTAAAAAAAACGGGAATTCCTGTTGTTTCTCGTCTCTGATTTTTCGTTTTTTTTTTGTCTTTTTTTTTTTCTGATATTTTCCTCTCTTTGCCTTGGAAATTTTTGGGTGGATTTTAACAGAACATATTTTTCTTCATGAAGCGCACGGACTATAGAATCAAAACAGTGCTGTATATGGTTTGTGCGTTGCATGAAGCCAAAATTACTCTGTTAAAACCTTTACCCGAATTTTTAGATGTGTTGATGTGATCTGAGCCGTTAGATCTGGGATGGGAGGCATGAGTCAAATGTTGACCTCTCTTTTGTATTTTTATAGATCCCGTGTGTTCTCTATGGTTGTTGCGGTCTGGTAGCCAGTTCTTTTGTGGACCATTTTATTTCTTCCTTCTTCCACCCACAGTGACAAGGTACGCGTTTTATTCGCATTTAATTCGTGAATAAAATGTTTTTGGAGTGTTTCCGAACCGAATGGCGTATTATTCGTTGACCGAACCATTGACTGAATAAAACGCGAATAAAACGCGAATTTAACGAATTTTACGAATAATACGCGTTTTTCTCGCGGTTTCCCCAGCAGAGAAAAAAGTAAAACTGTTTTCGACGTCTCCTTTTTGCTCTTTACTCTCCTCTGATCCTCTATTGTGATTCGAACTTAAAAAGCACAAACAAGGACGTTGGTTTAAACAAGCACCAGCACCTATGTCTAGGCACCTATCTTTCCAGCAGAGAACCCCCTAGCATGCCTCGATTTCCCACCAACACCCACGTGACAGCTCCTTTCCCCATTTTAGTTACTATTTTAGTTAATTTTTTACTATATCGATCTTCTATGGCAAATACAAGCAGTATCTCGTATAGTAAATCATCAGTAATGAATTAAATATGCACTGAGATCTCGTATTGTAATTCCGAATCATTTCCGAATCTGAATTTTTGACTCTGCCGAACCGAACCCGAATTATTCATTTGTTACTATGCTTCCACCCATAGTAACAAATGAATAATTCGGGTTTGGTTCGGCAGGGTCAAAAATTCGTGATTCGGGAATAATTCGGGTATAATTCGGGAATGATTGAATTACAATACGAGACCTCAGTGCATATTTAATTCATTACCGATGATTTACTATACGAAATACTGCTTGTATTTGCCATAGAAGATCAGCTGTGATAATATAGTCAAAAAGTAGACTAGAATGAGGAACTGTGACATTTTGTTTAAGTTTCACGTGGGTGCAAAAAGGACACTGTGCGAGAAAGGCAAATTTTTTTTCCGAACAAAATGCGAAAAAAACGGGAATAATTCGTAAAATTCGTTAAATTAACGAATTATTCGTGAATAATTCAGGAAAAATTCGTTCAACCGAATTATACATTGTTTTAATCGGCTCAGACTCAAATCTGTGTTATTCGCGAATAACTCGCGAGTCATGTTACTATGCTTCCACCGATAATGGCAAAGTCGGGAAACAACATGTCCGTTGGGCACACAAAAGGCCACAAGAATAATAGAATGCTGGATCTCTGGAGCCTTCATGCGATTGAGACGGTAGACTTCATTTTTGTTTTCTTTGCTCTTTTTTTTTTGAAGTAACAATCAGATTGTATAAATAACAATTTTTTTTAATAAAATAGTAACTAGGGTATAAGTCTCGGTTAGACAAAAGAACAAAATTAGTTAGTAAGCAACGATGTTTACTGGTTTTTTGGATTTTATACCTTTTTTTAGTATTGTCACCATCTCATCCGACATTTTTATTAATATCTTAAGTTAATTACAAATTAATAAATATATCCAGTTCAGAGTATTGTTAAAAATAGCCGGTTCCCAAAATTTTTTTTAGAGAGAGAGGGACTGAGAGAGAGAGATTTTTAAAATGGGCATAGCATAGTTGGCTAGAAGAAAAAGTCGTAAGAAACTCGGATTGAAGTTTGCACTCGGTTTGGCCAAGATCAAACAAATGCATTTGGTTGGATGCGTGTGTTACATCGGTTGCATGTATCGGTGCATCATTGATGTTTTTGCAATGAAACATCGATGTTTTATTAGCCTTAGCATTGACAATTAAGCAGGGTAGTGTTAAAAAAACATCGGTGCGTCGCTGATATTTTTGTAATGAAACATCGATGCACTTTTGCCGTCGTTAAGCCGTGCATAAAGCATCGGTGCGTCATCGGTGTTTTTGCACGAAAGCATCGTTTTTTTTTTAAAAAAAACTTTTCAACGGCCATAACTTTGGCTAGGAAACTCGAATTTGCGCGTACGACCCCAATTCGGAAAGCTTGGGACGAGATAGGGCCAATGGCGCCCTAAGGTCATCCCAGGGGGATTATCCTTAGGGAGCCAACGGAATCAAAATTGCAAAAAAATACCGTTCAGTGACTCAAAAATTAAGTTAAATTTTTTTATCATCGGTAGACACACAATGACCCGTATGCAACTAGTAACAGTGTCGTATGAAACATAGTAAAAAGTCAGAACTTGTATCAAAATTACTGATGATTAGGAATGATAGAAAACCTGAATCACATTAAACCAACTGGATCAACCTGAACTAGTGAAATTGTTAAAACTTAGTACCTAAAAAAAACGTAGTTTAGTGTTCGCATGCGGCTAGTGAATTTAATTTGACAATAACCAGCATCCTAAAATTGAGTATCTTTCATTTTGTAAGATGTTAAAATCTAACATGATGCTGAAGAGCACGATGCTGAAATCTAACATCTCTCTGTCTCCCAGTCCCTCTCCTCAACCGGCCACTATGAAGAGCAAGATGCTGAAATCTAACATTAAAAATTCGAATTTTTTTAAAATATTTGTTAGATTACTTCTTTTGATGTATAATTAGCATATTTATACTAAATTACTTGAAATTATGTTAGCGAAATTTTGCGTATTTCAGTATAATTATTGTAATTTTGCATATTTCAGTATAATTAGTGAAATTAGTGTAATTTAGCGTAATTTAACGTAATTTAGTGTAATTTAGCATAATTTAACATAGTTTCAAGTAATTTAGAGTATTTTAGTATAAATATGCTAATTATATATCAAAAGAAGTAATCTAACAAATATTAAAAAAAATTGAATTTTTAATGTTAGATTTCAGCATCTTGCTCTTCATAGTCTCTAAAAAATAAAAAAATTGAGAACCGGCTATTTACATTAAATGGCCTATTTGGACATTTTTAACAAAAACCCATCCGAGCTAGGTATATTTATTAATTTGTAATTAACTTTGGATATTAATAAAAATGTCCGCATCTCATTACTGGCAAAATCACATCACATCATTACATTCACTTTCACATTTTCACAATTTCACAACTGAAAACAAAAACAAAAACAAAACTTAAAAATAAATAGTTACTCAACATCTATACTTTTCTCTTGAGTTTCAAAAAAAAAAACTCATCTCATTACTGGAAAAAAAAAAGAATTCAGATTCAACGGCGGTAACGGACCGTGTAAAATGAGATCTGAGTCCTCTGTTTTATTCTGGCACAAATCTCAAAGCTTGGTTTTAATGATTTGTACATCTTTTATTTTATCAAAATTCTCTCCTTGTTGGTTTCTAATTTCCATGATTAATCTATCCATATTGTAAATCCTTACCTCTTCCAGTTGCAATCCTTCTAAACCCTCAGGAAGGTTTTCTAATGTGGTACACCCTGATAGAATGAGCTTTCTGAGTTTTGGCAATGTCTCTGAATCAATCTCTATCCATTTCTTTAACACACCCAAATTATTCAATTCTAGCTCTCTAACATTCTGAAATCCATTTGAAAGGAACCGAATCGTTTGCCCGGTATACGCCTTGCAAAGAGAAACCCTTTCGAGAGAATTTATTTTCGACAACATGTCAATAAACCGCTGGTCAATATGCGACATTATCAGAGTTATACTGACAAGTTTCGGCATTGAGAGTCTAGTATTCTGAGCACTGATTTCCTCCTCATCTACTGCCTCTTGCCCGTCTAACTGCCCATGCAACTCCAAGATTTGAAGGCACCGCATGATCGCGTTCGGGTTTGTAAAAATGGTTGATGGAAGTAAATCATGAGACGACTTTACTTTCAAGCACAAGTGTTTTAAAAAGAGTAAGTTACCGAGCGAATTGGATATTTCTCTTGCTTGGGAAGTAGTGAGCCGCTCCAAGCTCAATGATCGAATGTTTGTTATTTTCTCTAACAACCCGAATTTGTTGCGGTGGTTCCAATAGGTGCAATCTGCGCTCTGGAGGGTTTGTAAGTTGTAAAGCGCACCGACTCGTTTCGGTAGTTTTATGGTATCAGCAATTATGTGCCTCAGTGCCTCAATTCCCCAAAATGATTCTGGTAAATTTCGAACTGAGGTTTTCCTTATGTCTAATGTCTGGAGATTTAGAAGCTTACCAATCGAATTCGGGAGCTTCTGTAATCCTTCGCAATGAACTCCCAAGTACCTTAAGTGGATCAAATTACCGATTTTTTTCGGCAACTTTTTTATTATTAATCCGTGCAAGTCAATCACTCGGAGAAACTTCGATTCGAGTAGAAACTTCATTGTGTGATATGGATGATGTTTAGAATATTTTTCCGAACAATCACACATGAAAGACCGAAGCTTCGGTAACGAGTTCTTGACTTGCACGTATTTACTAACACAATTTTGAACGGCGATTCGCCGGATCATGGTTGGAGACACGAGATTAGCATTGTCACATATTGTAACAAAACTAGACCCGTGTGCTACGGATTGCAGAAAAGTGTGAATTCGTTCATTGACAGCAACAACTGCAATGCCTCCAAATTCATCCTTTTCTTGAACATAGACGAGAGATCTCGATATTAATTCTTTTAGATAACCCTCCCCGATTTCCTCGGGTGTTTTTCTATATCTCGATTCTATGAATCCTTCTGCAATCCATATGCGCACCAATCGGTCAGCTTCAAAGCCTGTACTCTCTGGCATTGCCGAGAAGTACAAAAAACAGGACTTCATTTGGTGAGGTAGAGAATCAAAACTTAAAGGTAGCAACCGGTCAATCGGGTTTCGCACGGTGCTAGACTCGAGATGGGTAAACACCTTCTTCCATAATTTAGATGAAAGTTTTGCGCGTAAAAGGAGCGCTAAAAGAGAAATACTCCATGGTTCACCTTTAGTTACCGCATGAACCTTCGGTATGTAAACATTGAATTCATTAGAACTTTCGGTATTATTCTCGAAAACTATTTGAGAAAACAAATTGGTGCATTCTTGTAGACTTAAAGCGACCGCTGGTCGAATAGTAATGATATCCTCTGATTGAGATAAAATCGCAACCTCGCTTGCATGCTTTGGGATTAGTAGCACTCTGCTACCGTTCTCTTCATCCGGCAAGAAATTGTTGATCTCCTCCCAATCGTCTTGACTCGCTATACCATTGAACACAACCAGATACCGTCTTTTTCGTAACAGAGCATGGAGCGCCTCACCTTCATCCTCTTGCTTGCAACTGTTTACTTCTTCTTGATCCATTTGCTCTTGCACCTGGAAATATAAGATTATTTCTCTTTAGTTATATATAGTCACTAGATCAGCGTTGAAAGTATATATGTCAGATATTATCCTGACATTGCGAGTAGCAAAAATAATCTCAAAGAAACACTTTTTTTTTTAATTCTTAGATAATCTGAGAAGATACATCTAGCAATGCCTTGTAAGACTTTGTCCTTTCACCTGTTTTGGCCGGAAAAAAAACCGTAAACTTTCATATTCAATTGGGTTGAAAGTAAAATTTATTAGTAATACCGTATAGTAGATAGTATCTTATACCTTACAGTAGATGTCAGAAAAGGTTTCATCCAGGCTGAATTTTAGTGGCAAGTTCTTCCAGGCAACAACCCCGAAATGGTTCTTAACCTCTGAACTGTCGTAGACGTTCTTTCCGAACGATGTGATTCCATTGCCGGAACCGATAACGGCTATAACTTTTCTCTTGTTTTCACCTTTCAGAAGTTGATCCTTCAGTTCATTGACATGCACTTCAGAACCAACTGGTTCATACGAATCACGGCCATCCCTTTACAGTGACAAATATCAGTATCAGTCAGGGTTTAAAAGTATAACTTTGAAGAAAATATAATACTAATTTAATTAGGTTAAAGCTATTGGGATTATAATTAAATAT
The DNA here is from genome assembly GCA_025461125.1 of Carex kokanica. Taxonomy (NCBI): domain Eukaryota; kingdom Viridiplantae; phylum Streptophyta; class Magnoliopsida; order Poales; family Cyperaceae; genus Carex; species Carex kokanica. The sequence goes on from JAJGRX010001301.1 coordinate 225,224, forward strand.
CATAAGCTATTAGGCTTATGACTGGAATTATGTAATTTATTTTATGAGGAATAAAACTAATTGTGGCTGATCAACATGCATTTCAAATTCCAAAAGAAAAAAAAAATGAAAACAGATCTTTGGATATTGACTTTAATCTGATACATTTCTCTTGCTACCTCAAAAAAATCTGATAAATTTATTTTATTTCCTAAGGGCATTGCATGATTACAAAGTTCTTAACAGTTATATTCATAATTAAATTCAATGATGAATGCTTTTTGAGCTACTTAAATTGAGTTTTATATATATTTTTTTCATTTTACTTAAAATAACATTTTGCATTTGGTTAATTAGTTTCATACCATTTTAAACTTGTCTTGCTCATGGTTGGCACCTGCCATGATAAAGGATCAAACTGGCTTTGATGAGTGGTCCTTTGATTGTCAAGCTGTTCTAGCTTATCTTTCAAGGCCTCAATCTTTCTCAGGAGCTTGTGATTTACCAGTATTTCTTCAAAACACTGAAACTTGAACAAAGCCTTCCAGTGCCTATACCTTGACAACCTGGCCTTCTCCACCTTCAATTTAAGACAAGATAGTAATAAATATTCAATACATATATACATTCTACTAGCACAAATGTAATTGCAAATATACATACACACACACACACACACACACACTTAATTATATAATAATTAATTAATCCTATTGTCTTGTATATATATTTAACTCCATATTCTTATATAGAGTGAGGTTATGGTACTATGCACAAATATTAAAATGTTCTTTTTTAAAGTCCAAACTGTCGATCTGAACCATTTAACATGATTCTCTTATGAAAATGTACTTGCAAACTAAATTTTACATTTTTAGATTTTTTATCATTATTTTAGATAGGTAGAAAATCACTACTTTTGAATGGTCTAAAATCTTTAGATCAAGTGATTTTCTATTTACCTAAAAAAATAGTAAAAAATTAATCTACAACTATATTTTTCAAAAAATGAAAAAGAAAACAATGCTTAGTAAATTAGTATATATTTAAGGTTTATAAAGCAAATTAAGTATCTAGTAGATTTACAACCATCCCAGAAAACTCGTCGAGTGTGTCTTCGGCTTCAAAGAGAAGTTCAATGGCTTGTTTAACCCAAAGTTCTTCGATTTGGTTTCGACCGGCACGACCTCGTTCGCCAACACCTTCCAAGAAAGTTCGCAACCACGCCAGCTTGTTGTTGAGAACACACACGTCATCGCCCACCTTAACATGCAAAAGCGCTTCTTGAGTGGCAACCTGTGACAGCTTGTTCATCACTCTCACAACCATTGCTCCAATATCTGCCATTTTAGTGTAAGTTAGCTTAAACTTTTTGTTTGGTTTGTGATTTTGATCCCTTGGTTTGAATTGTTTTTTTTTTGTAATTAGTTGTATTTATAGAGGCAACTACTTAAGATACTATAATATGTTTAGTGCCAATTAAGTGGTTCAAGATTATTAGTCATGATCAATGAATGGATGTAATAAAACTGTTATTTTAATTTGAACGTGATGGCTTTTCATGTTGTAATTAAACCACGTTGTGATCACATTCCTAAAATGATGATGGCCAAAACATTTCTATTGCATTTTCTCATGGAATGAGGAAATAATAGTAGAAAGGGTGTAGTCAGGACTTTTATTAGGTAAAAAAAAAAAATTGTATTACTAGCAGATTGCAGACTATCATAAGTTAATCAGTTTAAACTGTGAATTATTCAGAAGTAGATAAAAATTTCTCTAGAGATAGACAACAATATGATCATACATATATAGATCTATACTCGATTTTCAAAATCGTAGCTAGGTAGTTTTGTCTAACTCTGATTCAATATGGCTCCGCCACTGGTAGTATGTAATGCGCAGATCGGTCTGTGTTATGAATTTATATTTTCGTATTTAAAGTTTAAATAGTCAATTTGAACTGTTTAACATGATATTCATATAAAAATGTCTTACATATCAAATTTTAAATTTTAATTTTTTTTACTTTTTTAAATAGGTAGAAAATCAATACTTTCGGATGGTTCAAAATCTATAGATAAGATAATTTTTTACCTATAAAAAAATGTAAAATTAATATCAATTATATGAAGATCATGTTAAACGATTCGGATTGTCTGTTTGAACTATAAAAACGAAAATATAGATTCATAGTAGGTACCTACGTGCGCATTGCAAAGTATCATCGTCTCACTCCTTCTCAAGTTTCAATGTTTAACCTGTCTAAGAATCAACATTTAGTCTAGTGCTAAAAAGTAATGTTTTTTATGTAAAAGATTGTACATTTAAAATCGGATTCATTGTGAATATTAGATAATTTGATCCCAATCTCTTCTCAAAAAATGTTCAAATCTGCCTAAAATTTATTATATACTAATTTGTTAATGAGGAGGGCTCAAATGCCTCCATTTTTTGTGTCTCCACCATGTCTCCATTTTTAAAAAGTTTAATAACTCAAAATTTAAAACTTAAAAAGTCAAAATAAAACCGTTAGATATGATCTATGTTATTTTCTCTATGTGCTCATAAAAAATTATCACATTTCGATTTTGTTTTTATGTGAATCAATAAGTTGAAAAATCAACGTCTAGAAATTATCCAAATTAGTACGTTTTTTACAAGCTCTTGATAACAATCAAAACAAAATTGAAATGCCATAATTTTTTACACGTGCATAGATAAAATGATGTAGATCATATCCAACGGTTTTATTTTGACTTTTAATTTTTAAATTTTGATTTATTAAAGTTTTTAGAAATAGAGGCATGGTAGAAGCACAAAAAATGGAGGCATTTGAACCCTCCTCTTTGTTAATTTAGAGGTAAATGTAAGCAAATTAATTAGTGGGCACCGGTGGGTGAGACGGTTGAGTTAACATATAATTAACAATTAATGACAGCTCTTTACCCCAAAATGCCAATCATTTAATCATGTTCATATGTCATTGACAGCTCTTTACCCCAAAATAATTGATTTGGGTCAACTCTGCTCCTCTTATGAATAAATAAATAAATAAAAGATTCAAAAAGATATTCAAAGAACAAGAATAAAATTTTCTTCATTTATAGAGACACTTTTTTTACTCTACTTCAATTGCTTTTCTCTCCATGTTTCAAATGATATTAACTTTTATTTTCTTGCTAAAGCATCTCTCAGATTTTTTTTGCCCCCCTCTGGACGTTTGATTTGTAATTCGGGTTAAATTTAGGATTAAAATTGAAATAAATTTGTTGAATTTTGATTGATAATTAGAATTATAAGTCAAAGCATCAGAAATTACAAGTCAAAACATTGAAAAGTATAAGTTAAAGCATTGTTTTTTATCGAGTACCCAATTGGTTAATGGATTTAAACCCGATTCGATATTTTTTTTGTCCCCCCGACGAAAATCTTGGATCCACCCCTGGCATCTCTTGTTCAATTCATTATAGGATAAACTGTAGTACTGGTAAAGGATAGTACCAGTACCAGTCGGATCCAATTGCAAAAGGTTTGCACCAACACCTATGAATTATCTGATACATTCATAGAAATTACTAACACCAATCTTTTTTTTTACATCTGACAACTAATTAAATATAAATCTCAGAAAACTAGCTTGCCTGAGTAGTATGGTTGTCATTTTGCTCATATAACATATAAAAAAGTAAGAACAAAGACACTTAGTAAAGAAGATTAAAAACTATTTAAATATGAAAAACAATCAACTAAGAAGTACAGAGCAGGAAGAAATTATAATAAAATATGATGAATTATTTACATTGAACTAATAATAAGAAAAAGAAATTCCGAGCAATACCCACAAAATAATTAATAAACTAATAATAAGAAGATATATTCAAGCTTAAGCATATTTACCTGCTAGAGTTGATATTTACCAGTAAGCTGTAACAGTCAAAAGAAATTACTAAGCAATTTACTTAAATCATAGATGCCAATCCAACAAATTTTAAACTGATGATTCTGGCAAAATCTTTAAGACCACTTAGTCTCAGTTCACCAAGTTCTCCTTCAAATAGTGTCATTTTGCTCATTTTTTTTCTCTTTAATTTGCACAGATGTAGCAACCTCTATTAATCAAAATCAATATATAAACAATTTTAGGTTGTACTTGACAAAGGAAGAACCTATGTTACCAGGCCCTAATTAATGAAGAAAATTAATTTGATTAATTTTAGGTCATAAGATTAAAGAAAGTTAAATACATTGAAAAAGGGTGAATTTCATGTATACCCCTCAAAAACCTCGAAATTACGTATTTCCCCATCTAAAATTCATAATATCATATTTACCCCTCTAAATTTCAAAAATTAGATAAATTAGGTAAATTTGAGAGTTTTTGAAATTTAGAGGGGTAAATATGATATTATGAATTTTAGAGGGGGGGTATGTAATTTGAAGACACACTTCTGCTTAGGTCCCTGCAGCTTTAAAATTCCAATTTAGTCCCTTATGACCCAGTTTTACCATATCTGATAGGGCCATGTTCCACAGGCCCTTTTACCTAATTTAAACTGGGCCATAAACGACTGGGATTCGGACCTCTCTAAGAGGCCAACCCGAAGTCATATGAAAGGCCCAAAAGGTCCACCAAGTCGGGGCCCAATACAGCGGCCCCCAACATAGCCTTAAATGGGGTTCATGCTAACCGACATGCGGGATGATAGTGGAAACGGCTAACTTAATGCCTCCCATCCCTGTAACGGCTGACATAACTACCCACGTCCTCCATAACTGCCCGAGATAGCAGTTATGGACGGACTATATAAGGCAGTGATTCCCATGAAGCGGGAACACTTTTTTCCAACCACAAGAGAGATCACACAGGATAGAGTACGAATCTCTCACAATCAACCCCGAGTTCACAACTCCATTACCATCTCGGCCTGCCATCCTTTGGCAGGACGAACTCAACTCAGCCCAAGATTCCATACGGCCTCATCTCCCGAGATAGGACGTATCAACCACCGTGGGGCCACGCCTTGCTCACAAAGAGAATTAGATGGCTCACCAAACCTCATCAGTTCCACTCCCACCAGGGACCACGATCCCACTAGAGGTAACAATCACACCACCTCCCCTGGTTACCCCGCTGACAGGGCACCTCTCTCATAGTCAGCCTCATGCGGCGAGGCCTAACAATCCGACAACACGACCCTATGGTCCCCAACCGACGCAACCTCGCCACACAGGCCCTGACAATGCTACTCAACCTTTGTTTACCGAAGGGCACGCGAGTATACCCTATGACAGGTCCAACACCACATTCCCAACAAATACCATCGCGACCTGTAATCCAGATTGTACCACCAGCTGTGCCGACTTCCCGGCCTCTGTCAGCAAACCGTATTCTAAGTCGGCCAGCAAAAATTCCTCCTAGAAATCTGAACTCTCAGTTCGTAGATGTTCGAACTGGTAGTGAAACAGATACGCCCATCCTGCAAGACCAACAGGTCCAATCCAAACGCCAGGACCAAAATATTCCACCAACAGGAGCTCAACCAAATGAAAGAAGACAGCAGGAAGGGCAGGGCGAAAGTAGGGACCCTGATCCTGAAAGACAGCTACATGTCGAGAACCCCGAAGTTCATCGTAATAACGAGCGCGAATCAGCTAATCATGGCGGAGGTTCCAGACCGTCATGCCGTGAACAGTCTCGCCCTCATAAGGAACGCGAACGAAGCCCACCCCGAGGTCGGGATAGAACTCGCCGAGATGATCGTAGAAGAAACAGGCGATCACCTACCCCACTCCGAGGTGTAAATATGGCTCAAATTGAAGAATTAATCCAAACAAGGCTTGCGGCTAAATTAGCCGAGATTGAATCCCAGAAGACAGGTGCCACCTCTCGGCCTATGGGGATCAACGACGGCCCACTTTCTAGAGACATCTACCACTATTCAATGACAGATTTCAAGTATCCAACAACTCTTCCCAGCTTCCGGGGCAGCGGCGATACTCAGGATCCACACAATTTCGTGTACGGATTCCTTGAACGACTTTGCCTTCTTGGGGCCACTGACGCCATCATGTGCCGTGTCTTCACCACTTGTTTAACAGGCGAAGCATGGGACTGGTACATGACGTTACCCCGGAGGTCCATCAACAAGTTCGAAGACTTCGCAAAATTGTTCCTGGAGAGATACACGATTATCAAGCCACCACAAGCTACATGCGAGATGCTTCTGGACATTGTCCAGGGACAGCGTGAAAGAACAGGTGCGTTCGTTAATCGGTTTATACAAGCATCTCGACGAATTCAGAATCTCAATGAAGAATTCGCCTTGGCTGCCATCAAGAAAGGACTTCACAAAAGGGGTCCGGGTACTTTGCGTTACGAGGCACATATGAAGAAAATGACTACTTTGAGGGAGTTTGTAGCCTTTGCTGAGGGTTACATCCGTGCTGAGGATGACAATGGGAGTCCCACGAGATTTCGATCCCGATCTCCCCGTCCAACAAACAAACAGTCGGCTCAAGACAGGTCTCGCAAATAAAGAGAACCTCGGCAAAACCAACCAACCGAGCACAATTCCGGTACTAAAGGGTACCGACAGCATTTTGTGAGATATGCTCCTCTCACCAAGAAGCGGCATGAGATGTACAACATTATAGAAGACATGTTCGATCTCCCCCCGCCGCTGCCAAAGAACATTTTTACGGTGGTCGACAACTCGAAAAAATGTGAATACCACGGATTCAACGGGCATTCCACCGCAGAATGCCTCCAATTAAAGGACATCCTGGAGAGACTAGCCCGAGAGGGTAAACTAGTCGAGTTCATCAACCCTGACTTCTTCAAAAAAAATTTCAAGAAATACAATGGTCAAGGTAAGGTTTTTAAGAAACCCATTCCATATAGACAGGATTACACGGGACCTCGGGTTGGTGAGGTCAGTCCCCAAACCCGGGATGATCCCGAGACAAGACACCCGGAGCGGCAGGGTAGTCCTGTCATTAATGTGATCAGTGGGGGTCATCACGGTACCGCCCGAAAAATCTTACCACGTGACAATCGAAAACCATACCCCACTGTCCTACCGGTTGAAGCCATAAATGACAAAAAACGACTTCGATCCGAGGAAGTGATATCTTTTTCTGAGAAGGACCTCGGTCAAATTTCTGGACCGCATGATGATCCCGTGGTGCTTAATCTCAAGATTAACACTCACAGGGTTAAAAGGGTATTAGTTGATACAGGCAGCTCAGCCGATATTCTGTATTTACCAGCCTTCACACAAATGGGCCTCAACACTCGCGCCCTCCAACAACACATATCACCTTTGATAGGCTTCACGGGAGATGCCCTTCAACCTCGGGGAATGATGCCACTCAAAGTGACGTTTGGTACATCTCCTCGGACAGTGGAAGTCATGGTGGACTTCCTCATTGTGAATGCCCCTTCCGCGTACAATGCGATTTTGGGAAGAGCGACCTTAAACAAAATCGGTGCTATCATTTCTCCTTCTCACCTCAAAATCAAGTTCCACACCGAAAACGGGATAGGGGAAGAATGTGGCCAACAACAGGTAGCTCGTGAATGCTACATGACGACCATTCAAGGTCACGAAGGTTCTGTTCACCAAGTTGATCAGCCTGATGCAAAGACCAATCCACAGCGGTTACGCTCTAGTACTAACTTTCTACCTCCAAACACCAACCTCGCATTGGATCCAGTCGATAAAGCTGAGGCGAAAGCTTCCCTTGAGCCCGTTGATGAAGTCGAGCAACTTGAGTTAGGTGATGGTAAAACGCTTAATATAGGAAAGGCAATCCAAGGGTCGGCAAGGGCCGAGTTAATCAAATTCCTCCAAGAAAACCAATCTGTTTTCGTTGGACTGCAGCCGACATGCCAAGAATTCCAAGGTTAATTGCCGAGCACCGATTGCACATTAAACCGGGCTCAAAACCAGTCAGACAGAGGAAGCGTAATATGGGAGAAGAACGACAGCAAGCCGTCAAGCGCGAGGTAAAGAAATTACTTGACGCTGGTTTTATCAGAAATGTCGAATGTCCAGAATGGAAAGCCAACCCCGTGCTTGTCAAGAAATCAAATGGCGACTGGCGTATGTGTATCGATTATACCGATCTCAACAAAGCATGCCCCATGGATCCTTTCCCCTTGCCCAAAATTGATCAATTGGTCGATTCCACCTCGGGACATGCTTATCTCAGTTTCATGGATGCCTTCTCCGGGTACAATCAAATCCGGATGAGCCAAGCTGACGAGGAGAAAACTGCTTTTACTACCAACTCGGGACTTTACTGTTACCGGGTCATGCCTTTTGGATTGCGCAACGCTGGCGCCACGTTCCAAAGAATGGTTAACACTGTGTTCCAAGGTCAGATTGGACGAAATGTAGAGGCATACGTAGATGATCTACTTGTTAAAAGCATGTCTGACCTCGACCATGTCCGAGATCTCCGTGAGACCTTCGCGACTTTAAATTCAGCCAACATGAAACTCAACCCTAAGAAAAGTTTCTTCGGCCTAACTGGCGGTAAATTCCTTGGCTTCATGGTTTCTATGCGGGGCATTGAGATTCATCCCTCCAAATCACAAGCCATCCTCGACATGAAACCACCCCGGAATCTCAAAGAGTTGCAATCTCTCACAGGCAAATTGGCTGCTCTCAACAGGTTTATTGCACGATCCGGGGACGTTTGTTTTCCCTTCTTTAAGGCCATGCGCAAGTCGGCCAAATTTGAATGGACAGATGAATGTGCAATAGCCTTCGAAAAAATCAAAGCCTATCTCGCCAATCCGCCATGTCTCAGCAGGCCAACCACGGGCGACATCTTGGTGTTGTACTTGGCAACAACAGGACATGCAGTAAGTGCCGCCCTTGTTCGGGAAGAGGGACGAGATCAGAAGCCAGTTTATTTCGTCTCGCATGTACTTCGGGACGCCGAAACCAGATATTCCCAGATTGAAAAGGCGGCATATGCTCTCGTCATAGCTGCGAGAAAGTTGAGGCCTTACTTTCAGTCACATTCCATCAAGGTTTACACCGGGATTCCACTTAAGAAAGCATTCGCCAACTTTGACTCATCTGGACGATTGTTAGCTTGGACACTCGAATTATTCGAGTTCGATATTTCCTTTCATCCCCAAAATGCTCTTAAGTCTCAGATCTTTGCCGACTTCATCGCTGAATATTTCGGGCTTCCCCTCAAATCTGAAGGGCGCTGGGTAATCCATGTTGATGGTGCCTCTTCATTACAAGGGGCTGGGGCCGGGGTATCCCTCACTGGTCCACAAGGGGAAACCCTGAATTATGCTCTTCACTTTCAATTCCCGGTAACAAACAATACTGCGGAATACGAAGCCATGATAGCAGGCCTTAAGTTGGCCAAAGAATTGGGAGCCCGCGAGATTCATCTCCGCAGTGATTCCGAGTTAGCAGTCAAGCAAATCAATGATGAATGCCGAGTGATGGATGACAACTTGCGCAAATATCGACAGCAGTTCCACATGCTCAAGAGTCACTTCGACGAGGTAAACATCCAACATGTTTCTCGTAACAAAAATTGCCAAGCTGATGCCTTATCCAAACTTGGTGCTGCGGGTAACCTTGACAAAGAACGGCCCGTGATTGTTATGGACGTTCCCGAATCCAGCATCCACATTGATACCACAGCTGTCCTTGCCATCAATGAACCCGGCGAATCCTGGTTCACCCCGATGTGGAATTTCCTTAACACGGGGGTCCTACCCACAGACCAATTGGAAGCCCGACGTCTGAAAAAGATCGCGCCCATGTATTCTATTTTCAACAATCATCTCTATAAACGGGGATACGTGCGACCTTGGCTCAAGTGTATAAATGAAGAGATGGCCTCAAAAATGTTATCAGAGGTACATGAGGTCATCTGTGGGAGCCACCAAGGGGCGAAAACTCTTGCAAAACGCATTCTCCGAGCTGGTTTCTACTGGCCAACCATGCAGCATGATGCAGCGACTTTGGTCCGAAAGTGCGAACGGTGCCAATACCATAGCAAGTTGAGTAACATCCCGGCGTACGACCAGATATCCATCTCGGGGGCTTAGCCTTTTGACTTATAGGGAATAGACATAGTCGGGCCATTTTCCACGGCTGTTAGACAGCGCCGTTGGATTATTGTCGCTGTCGAGTATTTCACCAAATGGGTTGAAGCCGAAGCACTAGCAACTATAACAGCCGCAGCAGCAGAAAAGTTCATCTGGAGAAACATCATTTGCCGTTTTGGCATACCACATGCACTCAATTCAGACAATGGAACCCAATTCAATGCGGCCCGCACCATCGCATTCCTTTCCAACTTGGGTATTCAAAACAATTTCACCTCGGTCAGCCACCCAGCTAGCAATGGATTGGCCGAAGTCACCAACCGTACCATCTTGGATGGTCTGAAGAAGAAAGTTGCTGAGAACAGGAAAAACTGGCCCGACATTCTTGATGGCATCCTGTGGGCCTATTGCACAACACCCCGGGAGGCTACACAACAAACACCATACTCTCTGGTATTCGGGATGGAAGCAGTCACTCCAATCGAACTGATGGAACCATCTCTCCGTACTTTAGCATATTCCACTGAATTAAACCAGGATGCACGTGCTGCTGACCTCGAACTCATCACCGAAGGTCGGGAGAAGGCTAGCATACGCACCATGGAATATCAACGTCGAGTTAAGCGTGCATTTGACAAACATGTGGTACCTCGTGCATTTCAACCTAGTGATTTGGTACTCAAAACTATGGAAGCTACTGGCAAGCATGTCAGCAAACTCGCTCCTCAATGGGAAGGTCCCTTCAAGGTCATCCGCTCCCGAGGAAAAGGTGCCTACGAGTTGGAAGATCCGAGTGGTTTCATACTCACTCGATCGTGGAACGTTTGCCACCTCCGGAAATTCTACACCTAATGTATGATTTTACTTTAACATTGTTTTACTTCCTATATTCCATGTAAAGTTATGGGCGAGATAAGCCTTTTCTGTTACATCACATGTATTTTACCTAGACCGAGATACGAGTTTTTGTATGGTCCTAGGCTGTTCTCAATATATATATGATATTTGTTTGTATTTCTTATTATTTGGGTACGAGATATATGAACGAAAGCCTTTTTTAGGCAACAAAATAAGTCTTGGTTAATATTCCCGAGATACACAACAAATTAATGCAGTCTTACGAGACGACGAAGGTTCAGCCAGTAACATGGTTTTCATTTATGTTCGCGACATTAATCGAAAACCCCTCGGGGTAACGCATATATTTCTCGCGACTTTCCTTTCCCCCCATGTTGATTATTAAGAAACAAAAAAGGGGGGAGAAGGATATATCAAGTACGCTGTACTCGACATGGAAGGATATATCAACTACGCTGTACTCAGCATGAACCGAGATATATAAGAAGATATACATCAAATACCCTATACTCGACATAAATCGAGATATCAATACAAGCAAGAAGAAGATATAATGCATGACTGTTAAAATAAAGTGAAATATAACAGTTACGAATTACAATAAATTATGTTAAACCCCTACATCCCAGGGGTGCAAAATATTACAACACGACTGTAAAACCCCCACATCTCGGGGTATAAATAAAACAGCAGTACATTACAACTTCCTATTCCCCTACATTTCGGGGATACAAAGTAAATTTGGCCAATCTTAATCTTTTACTTCTGCTCGACATGATCCTTCATACAAACAAAAAGATATAGTGAGCTTAGGCATGAACACAATATCTAGGAGGATAAGATATATAAATTTTTACTTACAAGTAGGGGGATCCGCCTCCTCGGGATCAGTGTTCACTCCATCTCGCGGAGGGTTGACCTGGTCTACCACTGCTTCATCTCCTTGCCCCTCGCGTGGCTGGATAACATCGTCTTCAACCTCGATGTCCACGCTTCCGCCGTCAGAGGTATCAACAGGCAAACTGTCCTGCCCTTCAAAGATGTTATCTGGCAAGTCGAGATGTTGTGGCCATTTATCCTTGGGCCAAGGATGAACAATGAATGAGCGTGGATGATTCTCGAGCTCGAGTTCCTACTCTAAAGCAGTACCATCTGGGTTCAATAGTACGTCATTCCCTTCATCCCAGAGGTAACCCGAGAGGTTCTTTGTAATAATTTTTTCCTTGTCCACTTCGGTGAAACCCACCTGCTCGGGTCTAAAAGGATAATGGCTTGCTAGCTCCTTCAGATAGCCATGGACAGTTGTCGTCATCATGTCCATACAAGCGTAAGGGACAGCTTGTGCGAAGGCCTTGCTACCCAGAAACTTGTCAAGTTTTTTCTTTGGCAATTCATGTATTTCGGCCCAAAGTCGGTCATTTTCTGACTTGGCATCCTCCAACTCTTTAGTACGGGCCTCGAGCTCGGTCTTAAGACGTGCCAACTTACTCTTGTAATCCTCGGCTTTGCGTTTTTGACGCTTCATTTTTTCCTCAGCTTCTTTGCGCTCGGTATCAGCCTTCTTGCCTGTCACCATCGCAAGCTGGTATCTCGCCAAATTTACAGTGGCTTGGCCATGGGCTATTCTCATTTCCTTGTCTTTTTTCTTCGCCACGCTTAAAAAGTAGTTCCTCTCCAAAATAGCTCTATTAATCGCTTCTTGATCAGTGTTGACAAGGAGGGAACCACGGTTGCTACTTTCAACCGAATCCTTCAGAAACCCGAAGAATACCCCGGCGTCATGCAACAACCTCGATAAATGGCCCACGACTTGTTCAGGATGTTCTTCAGCCCACTTCTTTTGGTGCTGGGTCGTGGTTAGCCTGAATGTTTCCCGCGCATAGGCGGCATTCACTTCGGGATGTTCCTCCCCGTCTTGCATGAGAGAGTACCCGGGAAGGTAGGCCAAGATACTGTCGGGGAATCCCTGAGAAATTTCTCTGCCCCACACAAACCCTGTATGTCGCCCCTGATCAGGAAGTTGCGACTCGAGAAACTCCTTGTGTTCCTCTATGGGGTCCCACACGCCGTCCGCTGCTTCGTCAATGATTTTGTCTAACTCTCCTTGAGCAGTGTCGATTTGGGCTTGAGAAGGTTCCTCTACAACCCCCTTTGGTTTACCCAAAATAATCTCGGGTTGAATCTTTTGTTTTTTGGCCTCGGGATACCCAAAAACCGTACCCTTCCCCTTTTCCTCTCTTGTCAAACGTGGGGGAACTTCCGAAGTTATTTCCTTCCTTTTTTGAACAACCCCGGGTCTGGAGGAGCCGGAAGTACTGTCTTTCTTGCTCTTCGGTTGACTTTCGGCGGGATTGGGGGCCGACTTCGGTGTTTTCTGAACTGTAGAGGACTTCGGCTTTGATGGGTTCGCAACCCCTTTCTTCTGCACAGCTTTGTCCTCCGGGTTAGCCAAAACTGGGAATGGACGAGCGGCTCTCCAAGGCAATGCCATATAACCACAACCTGCAACATCAAGAATATGCAAAAATTAACAAGTTACTCATGCTTTTACGAGTTAAACAGATAAATATGATGCACAGGTATACCGGTGTAAATTAAAAGCAAAAAAGACTAACTTGTGAAATAATTATCAAGAATTTCCATAGCCTTTAAGTCAACTGGAGTCAGACTGGAAGGTGGCTTCGGCATCAATTTTTTCTTTTCTAAAGGGCGCCAATCCTTTCGTATGTTTTGCAAACACTTCAATTGTTCCGGATTCTCGAGATATACCCACCCGTGGTTCCACTCATCCGCTTTTGATAGTTGTTCAAAGAGCGTCACGCTGTTAGGGCGCTTCCGTATCGCGAGATAGCTCTCGTTGTTATATAAAGGGGCAAAGTAATGAAAGAATAGCCCGACACTCGGGAAATATTTCTCTAACCCAGGCAAGTTATCGAACAGAAATTTGAAGCTCATGATGTAGCACCACGCAGGTGCGGTCAGCTGTGCAGGGGCCACTTCGAGATGCCGCACTATCTCGCGTGCGAACTTGGATAACCTTATCTGAAACCCGCACTTCGGCATCTTCCAATATATACACATACCGCGCTCCGCGTCATGGGCTCGGTCATTTGGACCCGGGGCTACCAATTGAACTACCTCCCGAGAATACTGTTCTCTGTCGTCCTCCATTACAAGTTCCTTGTAGAAGACATTAATAAACGATTCACATCGGACTACCAGCTTGGGTGAGATACTAGCAGATGTCGGGAAGTCCGTGTCATTCGCATGACCATCCCGGGGAACTACTTCTTTCTTGGCTTTTTGGTTTTTGGGTTTTGAGGGCCCATGAGACGTTCCCACTGGGGTATCAACAAGTTCACCCCGAGATGGACTCTCGTGCTCATCCCCTTCAATATATAGTTCCTCTTCACCATCCCCCGACATTGTGTCAGAATGTGCGGGAGGCATCCCATACAAACTCTTGCCCTTACCCGGGCGGGGGGGTGAAAAGGACATGGGGGACAATTCCTCATAGGTATGGGGGGATTGGTCCCGAGATCCACCTTGTTCTTCGGCCATTTCTAAATTTACGAAGAAACAGGATTGGCTTAAGTCACCGAGCTTACTATTACAATGTCAGTTTCTACAAGCATTTGAGCTACTGATGCACAATAGATGTCAAGGTTATGGTAGGCATATAGACTCCTACAACATTACCATACTTATGCTATTTATTACTTTACTCCCTAACCTCGGTAAATAAAAATTACAACATGCTGGATTTGTCAATTCAAGGTCAGTTACCGAGGTGACAAAGGTTTACCTTCTTGGAGAATTAAATGCTTGACCTTCGTCCGACGTCCACTTCCGAGGTTGGCAGCTCCTAAATTCCGTGCTATCTCCGAGATTGTTTTTTGCTCTTTCGCTCCGATATCAAATTGCTTCAAGTAAACGGATACTGAATAAGTGGGGGGGCCGAAATATATATAGAGGTCTTCATTTTTCCCGCTCAATACTTGCGTAGTTTTCGAAACGACGCCACGAAACGTCGCGTTGTCTCCTTTCATCATGGCGACGCCTCGATTCCCGCGCTTATTCACCGGACGCGAGCTCTCACCGAGTTAACGCGTGCCACGTGTCAAGCAAGGATTGCGCCATCACCTTGTTTCCATGACTGATTTGATGGGTGAATTGATGGCTGACGGCGGGTTAACGGAAGACGAGGCGTCAAGCATTTAATGCCGGTATACTATATATACTTCCTCCGTCTCCCTTTAACGATTCATCAACCGTACATTTCTCCTTCTAACTCGCGCTATCACGAGATGACTGATCAAGTGAATGCCGAGGTTCCCATTAAGAACGGTGATATTCCGTCACCTCACACACTTCCTCCACATCCACGTCCCGAGGTCACCATCAACAAATCCAACGAAGAAGGCGACCCACTAGCTTGGGACCGATGTGCCATTTGCGAATTGAGGGGATACTCTCCGCAAATATTTCACTGTGACAGCTGCGAAGAAGCCTTTCATCCCGGGTGTTCGGCTCGAAGATCACCTCGGAATCATAATGACCCTCGCTTCACATCCTTCACTTGCAAGCAATGCCTTGCTCAAGCACGCCAGAACAAGCGCCGCCGTCAGGAATAGTTTTAGTCACATATAGCATATCGCATGTCATGTTTTGTTTAGTTAGGGTCCTTTATATTGTATGATTTTGCGATATTAATGAAATTTCATCAACTGCTTTCATTTCTTGTCTTGATTACGCCGAGGTCCATCCCGACCTCTCTAAATGTCTATTTAAAAAAAAAAAAAAACATGCCTATTTAAAACTTGCCTATTTAATGGTATACAGTTGGGCAGATGACGGTGTTACGACTATAAATAGGGTATTCCTTCCAGGGAGAGGGACATATTTTCCCCTTGCTTCTTAGACAAACATTTCTACCTCGCATCTATTATGTCTGTCCAGTGTCATATTGAAGGGTTCCTAGCGGAACGTGCAAGGCAACGCCGAGCTATTCAACGCCGAGTTATCCCATCTCGCCCTGTTGGACCATCCAGCTCCAGCCGAGGTCCCCAGGCCACACAACGACGTATACTTACGACCGAGGAGAGGGAGGACTTGATCCAAGACTTTCCCAATGACTTGGATTGGATGCTGGATAACGAGTCCATTACTATTCGAGACTTTTTAAATTACAAGCTGGCGGTATTCAGGGAGGTGGGCGATGAATTTAACATCGTCCAATTCCTCGGACCTCTTCGTGATTGCCTGGCATGTGGGCAATCCGCCCCAAAAGAGGACATGATCAAATGCCGGGGTTGTCGCACATGGTGGCATCCCTCTCATTTTTTGATTCATGATCGGTCGGATCCCCGACGTCGATTCTTCAGGTGTCAAACTTGCCAAAACCGACATCCCAATGCACCCACATTGGCCACAGCTACTCCGGCCCAGATTTGGGCAGACGACCATTTTGAAGATCCTGATAGTGAGATGTTGGACTTCCTCCCTTCACCTCCGGGATTCGCTTAAATTACTTATTAGAATAATAGTCAATAGGCTAGGTAGACCCTGCCTTTATTTTTCCTTGAATCCTTAGTTTTAGCTCGAGTTGTAATGAGTCTTTATTAATATAAGAAGAGTTCATTTATATTTGGTATATTCTTTAAAAACCATCGTCATCATGCAATATTAGAATCACACGATGTCACGACCACATCTCGCAACCGAAGATGTTACATCACGGACATTGATAACCTTAATAAATGTGCTTTCACGAGTTATTCACCCTCAAGTCGAAAGCATCTCGCTGATGCATTCCGACTTCGGGGGCTAATGATAGGGCCATGTTCCATAGGCCCTTTTACCTAATTTAAACTGGGCCATAACGACTGGGATTCGACCTCTAAGAGGCCAACCCGAAGTCATATGAAAGGCCCAAAGGTCCACCAAGTCGGGGCCCAATACAGCGGCCCCCAACAGCCTTAAATGGAGTTCATGCTAACCGACATGCGGGATGATAGTGGAAACGGCTAACTTAATGCCTCCCATCCCTGTAACGGCTGACATAACTACCCACGTCCTCCATAACTGCCCGAGATAGCAGTTATGGACGGACTATATAAGGCAGTGATTCCCATGAAGCTGGGGACACTTTTTTCCAACCACTAAGAGAGATCACAAAGGATAGAGTACGAATCTCTCACAATCAACCCCGAGTTCACAACTCCATTACCATCTCGGCTTGCCATCCTTTGGCAGGACGAACTCAACTCAGCCCAAGATTCCATACGGCCTCATCTCCCGAGATAGGACGTATCACATGTCATCTCTCCATCTAACCAAAGTTTTTTCAATTCGTCGATTAAGGGTTCGAGGAGAATGTCAATGTCCCGACCAGGATGCTTCGGTCCCGGAATTAAAAGTGCGAGGAACATGCTATCTTCTTTCATTATCATGCCAGGTGGTAGGTTATACGAAAAAACAAAGACCGGCCAGCATGAATACGGAGCCGCACTCGAGTTGAAGGGCATGAATCCATCCGTGGATAGTCCTAACCAAACATTTCTCACCTCTTCCGCGAAGGTGGCATGTTTCCGAGCAAAATGTTTCCAAGACTCACCATCCGCCGGGTGCACCATAAACCCGGGTTTGACCTGTACACCCTCCTTGTGCCACCTCATATTGTGGGCAGATTTGGCGGACATGTACATCCTTTGCAATCGTGGTGTGATAGGTACATAACGGAGTATCTTTTTGGAACGGGTTTTGCCTTCTTGTTGGGCCCGGGAGGCTTAAATCTTGATTCGTCACAAAAATCACACCGTGTCTTCTTCTTGTTAGCTCCTTTGTAATATAGCATGCAAAAATTCGAGCATACATCTATTTTCTGATGATTCATGCCCAATTCTTCCACTAACCGCTTGGATTGGTAGAAATTTTTCGGCATTCGTTCACCCGAAGGAAGGGTGTTTTTAATTAGACCCATGATATCATCAAAAAAAATTTGGCTCAATTGGTGTTCCGACTTCAAAGCTATGGCATGTGTCACCACCGACAAGACGGTGTGTGTCTCGCATTTAAGCTCACCCGTGGAGTTAACTTCCCAAAGCGGTGTATTGGATGATTGCATCATATCAAGAATTTTTTAGCAGCTCCAGCAGGTTGTACATCATTCCAATCGAATTTCGGACCAGCAGCATCCCTTACCATGTCACCCATTTGATCAATGGCATTGCTCATCGGTGGACTTTGTGGCATCACTCCTGGATGTGGCTCCCCGTGTTTGTACCAAACATGATATAGGTTGCAAAATTCAGATTGAAGGAGGTGTAGTTCGACGGTTTCAACATCTTTGGTGAAGAGGTTGTCACATCTTTGACACGGACACGGTATGCATTGCTTTCCATTAACATCGACACTCACAACCGAAGGTTTCGACAATGCTGATTCAAGAAATTTAGACACACCTGCAATAAAATCGGGTTGAAGACTTCCATTCGTATGTCTTCTGTACATCCATCCCCGATCGGCGGCCATTTTATTCGTCTTTCTGTTATGATATTTTTAGTTAATATGTTGTCTATGAAAAACAGGAGTGGAACCCATGATTTTAAACAAAAATTTGGTTAACTTTAAAAAATCACAGAATTGTCCTGTATACTATTATGATGGACAGATATAACCATCTGCACAGAAATTGCAAAAAGATATTTTTCAAATAATTTGGGATGAAGAGAGGAGTGAAGAGAACTAAGAAGTTGATAAAAAAAATGCTAACAAAAATTGCATTAAAAAATTTCTTTTTGCAACTGGTGATATCATATGCAGCGTGTATAGAGCCGAGCTTGTTGAAAAGATGCAAAACTGACAAAAGTTTGAATACCCCAAACCTCTTTATGTACCTGTGACAAGGTCACAGGGATGATCATGCACGAGCACTTCTACTGCTAGAGCTGACAGTACAAGTAAGTTATCGATCGCAGCGACTTGAGAGTTGAGCCTATCCAAACTCGGCTTGTATCCAAATCTGAACAACATAAGAATTATTGATTTAGTGGTCACCAAGTAACATTGATCATCTACTTTTCCACCATTTTGGTACATATCTGACAATAGGGTTTGCAATTACACTAGGATTGATAGAATCTGAAAATGATACCCTATAATAATCATGAACCAGTGCCTCATAACGGCTATCTGATGAGTAAGTGGACAAGCTAATTTTCGGTATCTAGAACTAAGCCACACATTAAGAGCTGCATCTACTAAACCACCACCAAGTTGTAATGTAAGAGAGAGTTAAGCAAAAACATGAAAAAAATCTAATCTGAGCACTCAACAGTATTAAGAGTTTTGTCTCCAACATTTTCCACCAGTGTGTACTCAACAGTATCAAGAGAATATGAAATTTCATCTGTATACTACTTTACATTCAGCAAGGATAGTTTCATCCCCCAAATAAGAAATTTCCCTATTGAAAAATTGAATGTACTAGCCAAAAGATTGAAGGTGATTGGAAGCCTTACACATATTTTAGGGATATGACTTCAGATGGTGAACGCAGCTCCAATCGTCAGCGTGCTAGGTTAATGTGGGAGGGATTTCACCTAAATTGGGGAAGAGGGAGCTCCAGTTGTCTGTGCTAGGAACGGAGCTCCAATTGTCTGTGTAATCCCCCCAAGAGCTCCAATTGACGGCAGATGGTGATGGTCTGCGCAATCCCCCGAAGAGCTCCAATTGTCCTGTGGTAAGAATTTAAGAGTGGAGGTGGCGATGGTCTGTGCTAGGTTAATGTTGGCGATAATTTTGTCGCTATACCGACAGAAAAAATGGACGTTTTTTTTAATTAATTATGTTTTTCGTGGCGTACCCACAGTGTACGCATAAACTGCTTAACAATACAACCCACAATACGACCCAAACCCCCATTTTGAGGAACACATCCTAAGTCAAACAGTTCAAACCATAGCACAATTTCAGGATTTCATAGTTAAAACTTTTTTCAAATAAATAAACATCACAGTTCAACACATCCTAAGTTAAACCATCGCATGTCATAGATAAACACATTCTAAGTTAAACCATCAACACATCCTAAGTTAAATCATCACAAGTCATAGATAAACACATCCTACGTTAAACAGTTCAACACATCCCACAAATATGCATTGTTTTATTACAACTTTTTCAACACCAATGTGTCGAAGTTGACACAGTTTCTGGAATAGCCTTAAAGACGTCAGCGAGTTGGTTCTACACCAGGTGCGGAATTGGTCTTCGAGGGCTGAGGGACCTCTCCCCCTCTAGACGCGGTGGTTGACGGTTGAGCGGTTTCATCCCCTTCATCATGCCCCCCACCAGCAGTACCCGCACAACATGAAACCTAAAGAACAAACAATTGAAAAAAGTAGTAAGCCATTTGTTGGTAGAAAGAGGCTTGCATTAACAGATTAAATAAGTTTAGTATCAAAAATGCCCTTTACATTAAAAGGTGGAGGTGTCATTTGGTGTTTTTGGAATAGCTGTCCAAAACACTGTCGGATATACTGATTGTGTTTTTGGATCTCTTCCATTTCAGCTTGGTGGCGCTTATCTTGAGCAGCTAATGAAGAAGCAAACTCATTACGTTCCTTTGCTAGTAAATTCGCTACCTCATCCTTTGTGAATTTCCTCTCCTGATCTTCAGCTGAGGTGGCGGTGCTCCTGGTAGGATTATCGAAAGACCCCTCTACTGTCTCCAACACTCGGGTGGCTTTGCTCATCCTTGATTTGTTGCCAAAGCCAAAAAGCCGGCCTCGCTTATCCTCTCCTTTGACTACATGCTCCCACATTTCATCCTCTTTCATGGTATCTCCATACAATTCCTTCAGTGCAGCATAGTCTGCCTGCAGCGGTTACAAACATATGTGAGTCCCAATACATATGGCAGGAGTGTATTTATTTGCTCTTTAAAAGGTGGATCAATGCTTCATTAAAATTTATCAAGGTAGTAGGACATGTTGCACATATTACTTGGTTACTTGTTTAACTTCTAGGCCATGTTCGGCAGCCCTCCTTAAGAAATGGGGATTAAAAATTTAATCTTTGCTAAGGAAAATATGTTCGGTAAAATGATAGGATTAAGAATGAAGTCTTAATATGAATAAAATATATGTAATAGTGGTAAATACCAAATTACCCCTCGTATGTTTTCCAAAGCAAGCAAGTACGTTGAATTATGAAACTAAGATATAAAATCAAACTAATGCACTCATGACTGGGCTCTTGCACAGCTAATTAGCCACTTCATTTGTCCCTACAGTCAACACAAGAAGAAGAAACAACAAAGCCAAAAAAATATCGACTGCTACAATTTTAGGCATCGTACCGGTACCAGTTTCAACTCATATATACCTTCTTTTATTAACATATTAACAAAATCAATAGTGGTCACCATACAAAATTATTTCTGATTCGATAAAGACTTAATACAAAATTAATACAAGCAAAATCGTGTCCAATAGTGGTCTGTACCAGTTTTAGTTTTAGGCACTGTACCAGTACCGATTGAAACATATTTTGCATCTGCTCCCAAAATCAACAGGACACCAAATAAACCAACCCACAAGCGAAATTGTTAAGTCTAAGATTTCAGTTCACAATTAGGTCTAGATTAAGTGAGATTAAGCTCTAAGGAAGGCTAAAGAGGAAGCGCCGAACATGTACCTAGGGTATAGACTACTTAGCTAGACTTTGATGTGTACAACTCAAAAAGCAAGTAAATTCAGGAGTACAAAATTTAAAAATAGTAAACAAGCCTAACTAGAGAATATAGTGAGACATCAAATTGAGGTTGTTACTGCTTTTTCCCGTGCGCGAGTGTTGACGTACACCTTTCCGTTGTCTGAATCCCTCGCGTGTGTTCGTTCAAAGACATCCGGCAATCCCACCGACTGACCCTTCTCGGATATCTGAAATTTGTCCAATATATATTGATGTTAGTGTTAGTAAATAAATAAAATTTAGAAATATATTACATTAGAAGTAATTTTATCTTACCAGTTTCTGCTTGTGCCGATACAAACTCCTTGTACCAGTCACATGGTATACCACATCACCGGCTTTTGTCCTGTTATCTCGGTTGGTGGTCGATATTTGGTCCCATTTTGGAGTGGCCCAAATATCGCACAAGCCCTTCCAATGTTCTACATTCTTGCACCATTGTGGAGGATGGTCTTTCCACACCTCTTTATCTGTGCCATATTTCTTCTTCAACGCAGATCTCGTTTCTGTCAATTCACACTGGTATGATTCTGCCGCTATGTTCTCGAAGACATCAAGACAACGCTTGATGTCTTCCTCAGGCCCCCAGGAATACCTCTGCATGACCTGTTGAAGGATTACCAACCTCGCCTTCGTAGGAAACATTTTGTACGACCTAAACGGTCCGAGAAGGTTCTCCAAAGTCAGCATCCGTATTGTGGTTATCACCTTTGTGCACATGGGCCTGGACGTGAACTCCCCGTCACCAACAATCATCAGTTCTGGTCTGTCAGCTGGTGGCGCAGGGTCACGAGGCTTTGCAAGACCCCGCACACGCCGGACATCACTTTTCTCCTTGTTTCTCTTTCTTTTTTTCTGGCCATCAAACCCCTGAAATGCTGACTCATCTAGCTCTTGCCCGCAGGCTACCAAGGCCTCGGGACACTCCCTAAAGGGCCAACGCAACTGGCACCTCCTACTGCCATCATCAACCCTGACATAAAAGTGTGGGGCGCTCAGTTACCATCCTGAAAGGTCTCACCTGAAGTATCCGTTGACCGGTCAATATCGTCACGCAGAGAGAGTTCTGCACCTTCCCATTCTTCCGCGTTTGTTGACCGATTATGCTCATCCCACGAAGGCCAGGTCGAGTCCCGGGTCGAATCTGGTCCTGTTTTCTCAGGAGGAGGTGACCGGGGAGACCCTGGCCGAGGAGATGACGCTGACTGGGCTCTCAGGGAGGTCTCGGTATGAACTGGCTGAACCGATGACTTTTCAGCTGTTGTCCCAGCCTCGGTCTGTGACGGGTCATCACCTGTCTGAACAAGAGGAGGTGACCGGGAAGACCCTAGCAGGGGAGAAGACATTGACTGGGCTTGGCAGGAATTCTCGGACTGAACTGGCTGAACCGGTGACTTTTCAGCTGCTTCCCCAGCCTTGTTCTGTGGCAGGTCAGCACCTGTTTCCACCCACCCCGGCCGAGGAGATGACAGTGACTGCGCTCTCGGGGAGGTCCCAGTCTGAACTGGCCTGAACGGTCTCATCTTCCCGGGTTTTGGGCCTCTGAATAACGTGACACTCGAACGCGTTACCGCGTAACCAGAGGAGCCCTGAGATGCCTTGTTTTGCATGGACTCATCATCAGACTGTGGCGGTAGCGGTGGCAGCATAGCTGAGGGCTCCGTCACTTGCAGTGCTGGCATTAGGTTGTCCGCTGCCTTGGCCCGTTGAGAAATTTGAGCAACATCTAGCTCTGCCTCAGGCTGTGCTGCAGCTATAAGAGGATTGTTCCTCGCAGACCTCCGTTGTACTTTGGGCAGCGGGGGTGATACGTCAAAAGGGTATATGTAAAAAGCTTTATCCTCAAATACACTTTCGGCTCAGATTGCAAGTATACAATCCTACCGTGTAGTATATTATCGGGTATCGAACCACAAGGAGTAAGATAAATACTTAAATTTCAACCTTAGATGATAAATTTCAGAAAAGAAAGAAAGTAAAGTGCAATAAAGTAAATTTGGGGGGGGGTTTCACTAAAAATCCTAATTGTTGGATTCAATATCCGAAAAGGAGAGATTGTAACAATTTAAACTAAAACTGAAAATTAAAAGAGAGTTTTGGTTGCTTATCAAGGTTTGGAAGTCTAGGGGCATTCGGTCTACAATCCCTTGCTAATTCTATCTACTCGGTTTGTTTAAATTCATGTTTGATTTTGACGAGGTTTCTAACTTATGTCGTCCTTGGAATAAATATTGATGCTATTATCTTGGGTGAACGGATTAATGTTCCTCAAATTCTAGGGTTTTTACACTGCCTAGCGGGATGTTTAATACACATAATTCAAGACGAACATCAATATTTATTCTAAGAAAGCTTAAGAATGGTTTTTAACTTATGTTAGCCTATGAACAAATATTGATATAAATACTTTGGGTGAACGGATTAATGTTCCTCCGTTGTTAGGGCTGTCACTCACCTAATCGGGATTTTTAATACACATAATTCAAAGTATATATCAATATTTATTCTAAGGTGTCCTAATTAGGTTGTGATTTCTTCCCATCCTCCTAACCTTAATTTCTGGAAATCCGGTTTAGATATCAAATTTTTAGTAAGATAAACTAAATCCTAAGATATATATTTATGATTTCAATTAGTACTTCCCTATCTTGACCAATGCCGGAATTTAATAAACTAAAGCGGAAAGACAAGACATAGCATGATTTCAAGCTACTTCAATTTACTAACCCTAACCAGGTGAACTATAAGTCAAGTACTAATGAAATTCATAAAGAATAATTCACAGAAATTAACAATCAAATCAAACAATCATAATAAAAACTAAGATCCGAGTAAGATAAAATTAAACAAGTTCATGCATAAGACCTAAACCCCTAGAGAGAAAACTAGCCTCTTATGGAGATGCAAGAATTCATCAAAAGATTAAAACAAAACATGGCTAAAACAAAGAGAAATTAAATAGAGAAATAGTTTACACCCTTCTCTAGATGAAGAACCTTGATCTTGCCTTTGTTTGCTCTGAACTTCCCTTCTCCTTCCTTGATTCGCCTCCAAGTGATTGATGGTAAAGAAGATTGTAGGTGGATTGGTAGTGGATGATTTGGAAGGGAAAGTTGTAGCCCTTTTATAGGAGAAGTCATTGTTAATTCTGGAGCAAATGTACATGGGGAGTCATTAGATACTTGCCCCCACAAGTTTCCCCACATTGTGCATTCTAATTTTGGCCCTTGGAACACGGCCAGGAGTGCCGAAAATAGAAAAACCGTCGAAAACGCTGTTTTTAGGCTGAATGCGACCTTAGTGCGTCCGCACGGGATTTTACATTCCGAATTTGGATTTCTTTCCTTCATGAAAGTTGTAGATCTTGTTGTCCTGGTTCCGTCAAGTTTTTATTCACTCAATCGGAGTTCGTATGACCAAGTTATGGCCAAAATACGAACTGTGTGTCGGAAGCTGAAATTTCAATGCGGCCAGAGTGCGTCCGCACGGAACCTTAGTGCGTCCGCACTCAGCTCGGACTTTTCTGACTTGCTCTGAAATGTGCTGAATTCGTCTAAGTACTGGATGCGTCCGCACTGGACCTTAGTGCGTCCGCACTAGGCTCCAACTATGACCGTTTCAAGTTCGGGCGCTAATTTTGCGTGCTGCTACAGTGCGTCCGCACTAGGCTCGGACTTTTCCTGTGCGACCAGAGTGCGTCCGCATCGATATCCGTGCGTCCGCACGGATTTTGATGCACAGCTCATTATACCTTTTTAAAATTGGCGCGTGTCCAGAAATCCTTCTAAGTACTTAGTGCGGCCGTATTGCAATCTGTGCGTCCGCACTTGACATTTTTCTTCGTTTTTCTTCATTTTTCTTCATTTCCTGTAAATTAAAGCCGAGCAAACGCAGTAACTTGATTCTAGGTGTATTATATTCCCTTTATGTTCAAAATACAAGATATTTGGTGTTATTTCGTGATAAAAATCAGATCGAATATGTATATAATTTAGGTCTATCAAATTCCCCCAAACTTGAACCTTGCTTGTCCTCAAGCAAAATCTGAACTTGGACTACCATTCGATCTCTAATTCAACCCTATATCAAGTATATTTCTCAAATGAAAAATTTGTATGATCTTGTCAAAATTTAGAAATTCCCATGTAAATTTTCACAAATCTAAGGTTCAACCCTTGGTTAATCATGATTTACCCCACAATTCGATTACTCTAACTTTCATTTTCTTAAAGGTTTAGAATTTGTAAACTTCGGTTATCTAAATTTGTTACAAAAAATGCACTCTTATTTGTGAAAAATTCTTTTAAAAATCCCCCCAAGCTTGGACCAAGCTTAGGTTAGAAAGTCGCGGACTTTGTGTGTTGATACATGCAAAAAGTTTATTACTTTTAAAAATATTTCGAGCTCAAAGGCATCCCGTAGGATTGTGCCAGTACTCTTTTTTATTACTTTGGGAGATGAGCTCAAAGGCATCCCGTAGGATTTATTGTGCCAGTACTCTTATTTTCTCCATCTTTTCCTTTGTTTCATTTTTTTTTCTTTAATTGCATATATCATGAATACACACATCCCTAGGCATTAAATCATACCCGTGGATATCCCAATCTTTCTAAATTCATTTTTCACATACAAGTTGCTTTTTCAAAAAAAAAAAAAATTTAAATTCCTAAAGTTTCAATTTCTTAAACCTTTATTTCCACAAAGTTTTTCGCCAAATTATGTGGTTATTTCAAATTATTCCAAGGGTATTCCTAAAAACTTGTTAAAATTTGCATAAAAATTTCTAATTTTTGCCAATCACTCAAATTTATCAAAAGTTTTAGCCAATTTTTAACACAAAAATTTAAATATGATTTTATACTTTATGCATTCTCAAACAATTAAGTCCAAATATGCAAGACTCTATTTTTCATAACCTCGGTAAACATCTTGACAAGTTTGCAATTTCAATCACTTAAGTTTAAAATTACTAACCCTATTCATGGTCAAGTAAAAATCCTGGTTATAACCCTCTAAAATGCAAAAAATTTAAAAATTTAATCTAAATGCAAGATACAATTTCTTCCCATCCCCCAAGCTTAAATCAAGCATTGTCCCCAATGCTATAAAATAAACTAAAGTAAATAAGAAGAAATATGAAAGCTTAACTTGTGTGAAGAACCTTGTGTGAAGAACCGTCGTAGAGGCGGAGAGACGGCGATTCTAGTAGAAGGAAGGAACGAGAAGGACTTGGGTTGCCTCCCAAGAAGCGCTCAATTTTACGTCGTGAGCTCGACACGATTTGCGCTCAATGTTAGACGGAGGGGATTCCTCCGCAACTTGCTTCTTTTGGATTGTCTCTATCCTTAAATTTCTTCTTGCTCCTATTCTTGAGTTTTTCCATCAATTTCATGGATTTGTCTTTCATGAACAAAGTTTGTTTCGTCTTGTCGACGTCTCGTGGTTTGTCAGTTTCAGATGTTGCCACTGACTTCTCTTGCACCGATTCTATATTCACCTGTGAAATTTCTACCATGCAAACTGAATTTTTGTTAGGAGGTTTTAATGGTTTATGAAATTTTTCTTTCTTCTTCCCAACGGAGAAAGAAAGTTCCCCTTCTTTGACTTTGATGCTGGCACCTGCTGTTGCCAATAAAGCTCGACCTAAGAGAACTGTTAATTGAGCATCCGTTTCAATGACAACAAAATCGGCAGCAATCTTAATCTTACCAATTTTCACAATCACATTTTTCAAGATACCTAGTGGAGATCGTTCAGTCCCATCGGCAAGAGTTAATGTCATATTGGTTGGTACCAAATTACCCGACTCAAGTTTGTCATAAACCGATTTAGGCATGATACTTACACTTGCCCCTAAATCACACATTGCATTTTCAACATATATCGTGTCTATAGAGCAAGGTATCGAGAAACTACCCGGATCTTTCAGTTTGGGAGGTAAACTAGACGAAAAGATTGTGCTACATTTTTCATTTAATACCACAGATTCACTATCCTCAATTGTCCGTTTTTTGGTTAATACATCTTTCAAAAATTTTGAGAAATTTGGCATTTGAGAGATTGCCTCGGTAATTGGGATGGTGATATTCAATTTCTTTAGGTGGTCTACAAATTTAGCAAATTGTTGGTCTAGTTTATTCTTCACTAACCTTTGAGGAAAGGGTACAAACCTGAGTGGTGGAATATACTTAGCATGTTTTACCTTCTCTGATACCGGTGCGTCCGCACTCGTGGGGGCTGCGGTTGATCTCAGAGGAGCTGAAGCGTTTTGTGTCTCCTTTTGAGGCTGCTGCTCTTCTTTGTCGGGCATCATAGGGCCTTCATATTCCTTCTCATTCTTCAACGTCACGGCATTCGCATGCTCTCTTGGATTGATGTCGGGCTTGCCCGGAAGTGTGCCTTGTTGACGAGAGGACAATGATGCTTGTTGTGCTATTTGTGTCTCTAGCATCTTTGTCTTCGTTTCTAAGAGCTCAAACTTTTTGTTGAAATCGTTGTTGGTGTTCCTTTGGTATTCGATGTACTCCTCCATCATCTTTTCCAACTTGGAGAGTTGGGAGGGACCTTGGTAAGAGTTTTGGTTGGACCGGTATTGGTTGGAGTTACCTTGGTATTGGTTGGAGTTGTCATTCTCGGTTTTCCATTTGAAATTCGGATGGTTCCACCTTGTGTTAGGGTTGTAAGAATTGGAATTGAAATTATCATTTTGCCTAACCTTATTGTAGATCGGGTCATTCCTCTTATCACCTTGATTGTAAAACATGGCGTTTACTTGCTCCACATCTTCTCCTTCCAAAAGGACTTGGCAATTGGCGGTGATATGAGTCGCCTCTCCACATATGCCGCATGGAGCCTTCTTTGTCACGGCTTTGACGTTTTGCATTTGTGTCACTTGATGTTGCAAGGCCTCCATTTGTGCTCTCAAGGCGGTAACTTCATCGACTTTCATGATCCCCGGTGTATTGGAGGTTCGTCCACCTCGCTCGGCTGTCCACTCCCTTTGGTTGATCGCCATATCCTCAATCATTAGCATGGCTTGCTCGGGATCCATCTTTGACATGTTTCCACCTGCAGCAGAATTTAAGTGAGTTTTAGTGGCTATTGTACAACCTCCATAGAAAAATTGAAAGAGCAACCACATGTCAAGGCCATGGTTAGGGCACAAGCGTTGGAGCTCCGCCCATCGATCCCATGCCTCGGTTAGAGACTCCCCCTCGGCTTGCTTGAACGTTGTGATCTTCGTCCGGAAATGTTGGGTCTTGGATGGAGGGAAGTATTTTCCTAAGAACAACTTCTCCATGTCGTCCCATGTATCGATGTTGTCCCGGTTGACGGTCCTTAGCCACGTCCTTGCATTGTCTCGGAGGGACAAGTGGAAGCATTTGAGTTTGAGGTTGTCTAGCTCGTCTCCTTCTCGGGCAAAAGTGCCGCAGTGCTCTTCGAAAACCGCCAAATGGGCGTGTGGATCTTCGTTTAGGGCTCCCCCGAACTGACTTTGGCCAAGTAGATGGATGAGAGATGGCTTAATGTCTCGCGGCTCTTGGCCATGAGGAATGAAGCCGAAGCGGTGGCCGTGTTGATTGTTTCGGCCATTGTTGTTGTGGTTCCCGTTACGAGGTGGGGTCATTCCTCGTACGCGGCTTGGATTGCTCCCATGCCCTTCATGGACAGATTGGTCGTCCTCGTTGATGACTGGATTTATGATTGGTGGTTCCATTCTTAGATGTTCTTCTTCGTCGTCGAAAATTGTGGGAAAAGGTGTTTTTCCTGCGCTCATAGACTGCTGAAAAAGAACTTAGATTAGTTTACAAAAGTAAAAGAAAATCTGAAATAAATCGCTAAAGTAAAAACTTAGTATTTAAACTATACTCCCCGGCAACGGCGCCAAAAACTTGATACGTCAAAAGGGTATATGTAAAAAGCTTTATCCTCAAATACACTTTCGGCTCAGATTGCAAGTATACAATCCTACCGTGTAGTATATTATCGGGTATCGAACCACAAGGAGTAAGATAAATACTTAAATTTCAACCTTAGATGATAAATTTCAGAAAAGAAAGAAAGTAAAGTGCAATAAAGTAAATTTGGGGGGGGTTTTACTAAAAATCCTAATTGTTGGATTCAATATCCGAAAAGGAGAGATTGTAACAATTTAAACTAAAACTGAAAATTAAAAGAGAGTTTTGGTTGCTTATCAAGGTTTGGAAGTCTAGGGGCATTCGGTCTACAATCCCTTGCTAATTCTATCTACTCGGTTTGTTTAAATTCATGTTTGATTTTGACGAGGTTTCTAACTTATGTCGTCCTTGGAATAAATATTGATGCTATTATCTTGGGTGAACGGATTAATGTTCCTCAAATTCTAGGGTTTTTACACTGCCTAGCGGGATGTTTAATACACATAATTCAAGACGAACATCAATATTTATTCTAAGAAAGCTTAAGAATGGTTTTTAACTTATGTTAGCCTATGAACAAATATTGATATAAATACTTTGGGTGAACGGATTAATGTTCATCCGTTGTTAGGGCTGTCACTCACCTAATCGGGATTTTTAATACACATAATTCAAAGTATATATCAATATTTATTCTAAGGTGTCCTAATTAGGTTGTGATTTCTTCCCATCCTCCTAACCTTAATTTCTGGAAATCCGGTTTAGATATCAAATTTTTAGTAAGATAAACTAAATCCTAAGATATATATTTATGATTTCAATTAGTACTTCCCTATCTTGACCAATGCCGGAATTTAATAAACTAAAGCGGAAAGACAAGACATAGCATGATTTCAAGCTACTTCAATTTACTAACCCTAACCAGGTGAACTATAAGTCAAGTACTAATGAAATTCATAAAGAATAATTCACAGAAATTAACAATCAAATCAAACAATCATAATAAAAACTAAGATCCGAGTAAGATAAAATTAAACAAGTTCATGCATAAGACCTAAACCCCTAGAGAGAAAACTAGCCTCTTATGGAGATGCAATAATTCATCAAAAGATTAAAACAAAACATGGCTAAAACAAAGAGAAATTAAATAGAGAAATAGTTTACACCCTTCTCTAGATGAAGAACCTTGATCTTGCCTTTGTTTGCTCTGAACTTCCCTTCTCCTTCCTTGATTCGCCTCCAAGTGATTGATGGTAAAGAAGATTGTAGGTGGATTGGTAGTGGATGATTTGGAAGGGAAAGTTGTAGCCCTTTTATAGGAGAAGTCCTTGTTAATTCTGGAGCAAATGGACATGGGGAGTCATTAGATACTTGCCCCCACAAGTTTCCCCACGTTGTGCATTCTAATTTTGGCCCTTGGAACACGGCCAGGAGTGCCGAAAATAGAAAAACCGTCGAAAACGCTGTTTTTAGGCTGAATGCGACCTTAGTGCGTCCGCACGGGATTTTACATTCCGAATTTGGATTTCTTTCCTTCATGAAAGTTGTAGATATTGTTGTCCTGGTTCCGTCAAGCTTTGATTCACCCAAATCGGAGTTCGTATGACAAAGTTATGGCCAAAATACGAACTGTGTGTCGGAAGCTGAAATTTCAATGCGGCCAGAGTGCGTCCGCACGGAACCTTAGTGCGTCCGCACTCAGCTCGGACTTTTCTGACTTGCTCTGAAATGTGCTGAATTCGTCTAAGTACTGGATGCGTCCGCACTGGACCTTAGTGTGTCCGCACTAGGCTCCAACTATGACCGTTTCAAGTTCGGGCGCTAATTTTGCGTGCTGCTACAGTGCGTCCGCACTGGTTCTCACTGCGTCCGCACTAGGCTCGGACTTTTCCTGTGCGACCAGAGTGCGTCCGCATCGATATCCGTGTGTCCGCACGGATTTTGATGCACAGCTCATTATACCTTTTTAAAATTGGCGCGTGTCCATAAATCCTTCTAAGTACTTAGTGCGACCGTATTGCAATCTGTGCGTCCGCACTTGACATTTTTCTTCGTTTTTCATCATTTTTTCTTCATTTCCTGTAAATTAAAGCCGAGCAAACGCAGTAGTAGTAACTTGATTCTAGGTGTATTCTATTCCCTTTATGTTCAAAATACAAGATATTTGGTGTTATTTCGTGATAAAAATCAGATCGAATATGTATATAATTTAGGTCTATCAGGGGGTGATACCGGTGGCTGAGCACTCACCGGTCCAGCTCTTTTTTCCGGCGGAGGCAGCGGGGGTGATACCGGTGGCTGAGCACTCACCGGTTCAGCTCTTTTTTCCGGCGGAGGTAGCGGGGGTGATATCGATGGCTGAGCACTCACCGGTCCAGCTCTTTTTTTCGACGGAGGCAGCGGGGGTGTTACCGGTGGCCGAGCACTCACCGGTCCAGCTCTTTTTTTCGACGGAGGCAGTGGGGGTGATACCGGTGGCCGAGCACTCACCGGTCCAGCTCTTTTTTTCGACGGAGGCAGCGGGGGGTGATACCGGTGGCTGAGCACTCACCGGTTTAGCTACTTTTTTCGGCGGAGGCTTTTGTGGGGCAAGATCCAGCACCGCATCTGTTGTCCCCGCACTAATGTTGGGATTGAATCTCAGTGATTTTCGTCGTTGCACGAGCTCATGCTGGCGTGCATCACCGTCCTTGTCCATCGAGTATGTCCCCTGTTACGTATTCATTTAAACCCATGTCAGTTCGGTACCTCAATAGTGGGATGTTCTCAAGATCGGAAAAGCACAGGGGTTCAAAATCATTCAATTTACTTATATCACATTCAGTTTTTTTATCAATTAAAGACACTAATTAATACTGATAAGTACAAATAAAATGTCACTAGGGGTGCACAAAAAGCTCATGACTCGAAACTCAGTTCGGAATCAGTTCGGATTCAACTCACTATAACTCGAGTTAAAACTGACTCGAGTCAAAACTGACTCGAGTTTACTGACTCGGTTAATTTATGAGTCGATTCCAAGTTAGGCCTAACTCGGTTCGGAATCAACTCGGTTGGACTCATCACACCAAACCCTAATTTATATATTTTCAATTTTTAACCCCCAAAACTTTATATCGGTTTGGTAATTTTTAATTATGTACTATTTTGGTGTTTTCGTAATTTTTAATTATGTGTTGGCCATTATCTCATTATGTATTGCCTTTAATTGTGTATTATTTTTGTAAACTATGTCATATTTTTTTTTGTTAGAATTAAATTAGACCGCCTCACTATGTATTACTTTATGAGTCACGAGTCGACTCACTTCGACTCGAGTTGTTTGCGAGTTGATTCCAAATCGGAGTTTTTGACTCGGAATTGGATTAGCGACTCGGACTCAACTCGGCTCATGAGTTTGCGAGTTGAATCCAAGTTGTCCTTAACTCGGACTCAACTCGGCTCATGAGCAGCCCTAAATGTCACGGATTAATTTGGGATAAATTTCTGGGGTGCCCATGTGAGCTTCTAAAATAGCCAATATCCCCATCAAAACATCATATATTAGTCCTTGAAACAGGCCAAATTCAGGAATATTTCAAGTTTGGTAATTAGGCAACGTCTCAAAGACATTTTCCTGAGGAGATTAATCGGACTTATTAAAAAGGTCTTCAGTAAAATAAAAACTTGATAAATTTAGATATAAACCCATCATAACTTAATCAATTAGATATTTCCCCATGCAAATTTGAAAACTCCAAATTTCCGCATCGAAACACACTCAATTTATTAATATGACCATTTGTACCTTTTCTCACTACAAAGTACAGGTTAACAATAATTATAAACTAATTTGACAATTTTAACCCTCTGTTAAACTCAGCTTACGATGGGTATATATCCAAATTGACAAATTTTCTCACTACAAGAGTTCAGAAACTCAGCTTATATCTAAATTGACAAATTTTGTTCAAGATGACAGCAAAAAATTTATTCACATTCCTGTGTTTAAAAAAATAAAATACTAAACAAGAAATAAAAGGGCAAATGAAATGCTGAAAACAGAAAACAAAGGAAATGATTTTGAGCTTATTGCGAACAAAAAGATTGAGAGAGAGGAGAGGGGAGAGATGGGAGAAGAAAAATACTGGCTGCTGTGGCAAACCCCAGTTCAACATTCTAGAAGTGAAATGCTGAGAGCACTTGGCAATACAAAATTTTCAAAGGGGGTAAAATTATCATTTTAGTTCTTAATCATTATTAATCTGTAATTTTTAGTGAAAAATTCAGAAATGGGTATATTTATAAATTGAGTGAGTTTAGATAGGGAAATAAATAATTTCAAAATTTGGATGGGGAAATATCTAATTGAAGAAGTTATGATGGGTATATATCTATTGTGGATATTGCCTGTTTTAGAAGTTTACCAGGGCACACTAGAAATTTTACAGAGACTTCTAAAAATAGCATAAATGCCCTAGGTTAAGTTTGGCTTACATGGGCACTCGGTATAGAACTTAGAGCACACTAGAAATCCGCTAAAAATTGAATAAATGTGGTACAGCACAGCACAGCACAGCAACTAGAGCACAGCACTTACAGCACTTACAGCAAACTAGAAATATCCAAAGCCCACAGTACAGCACATAGAGCACACTACAAACTTCTAAAATTAGAATAAATGCCCTAGGTTTAGTTTTGCTAAAACCCTAGATTTAAGAATTTCCCAAAAAATATCTATCACTCAACAAGCATAAATGTAAGCAAACTCGTTGGACAAAATTACTTACACGGTTATCGTCGATCGACCCAGAGTGACAGGCCGGAGTGAGTTTGGGGATGATCTCCGATTGGCCTTGGTTGATGCGGCGGTGGGGTTTAACTGTGAGGGGTGGCTTTGGCACTGGCCGATCGAGTACGTCCAGACTAGGATCCAGGAGAGAGTGTGCGATTTTCAAGAGGAAAATGATCGGGTTAAAATTTCTAAGGAGTTAGAGGGGGTGGGGAGAAGAGGGAGTAGTGTGCTGCTATGATTTCAAAAAATTCGCTTAAGTCCGGTGCTTCCGCTCCTCTAAAGGGTTCGTATTCCGATCCTCTGAGATGTCTCATATCTTGCGTGACTTTTTGGGAAAATCTCGACCGTTCAATACTTTATGTACGGATCTCAAAGCGCAACTAATACCGGTCCCCGTGCTATCCACGAATAGGCACAGGACACGTCGGTCACGCAAAAAATGAGATATCTCAGAGGATAAGCACTCGAGAAGGTCTTCAATCCAAACGAATGCGCTGTTATTTGCTGCACTACGGGTGATCCTGCAACTTAATCCCAACCCTTATTTTTTTTAAAGCGCAAATCTAATGTCCGAACTTTCTAATGTGCAAATTTTAACAAATTCAAACGGTTGTGATCTACCTGTCTCTCTTGCCTCTCCTTTGGATGGACAGCGGATCAGACTTCCATTTCAGCGCTACCCTGTGCGGCATTCACTCACCTCACCAACGCGCTGCTTATTTCTCTAAGGTAACATGATCATTCCTTTTGTATAGGGGCCATACGATTCTAATTATGCCCCATCCTTACAGAAATCGGACACTTGACGGGGGCCCATAAGTAGTAATCAATATTACTTTACCTCAGAGAATGTGGACCAACAGTTGCGACGGAGGAACCCATTGATAACTGGGGACCCTTCATCACAGATCTGACGGCCCAGATTGTACAGCACTGATATGATTTTAATGCATGTACACAAATAAATATGAAAAAATTCCAAAAAAAAACAAAAAAATTATTTTACATATTATATTTACAAATCATAAAAACTTTGCAATTTTTATATAATTTTATCATTTTAAGCCTATTCAAATTGAGCCAAAAGTTGTGGACCGTTGATTTCCGAATGAGAAATCAACGGTCGAGCTGCAATGAAATTGCATATTTTTTTTTTTAAAATGATCAAGTTATTACCTGGAACCTTAATAACCAAAAAAAAATGGAGTTTTAACAGTTATAGGCTTCGATCTAATGTGTAATATTTGTAGCCCTACGATGTCACTATATTCCGTCGCTTGGATGGATATGCAAATGAACACCAAATTTACTTAAACTCACCAGTATTGAAATAAATGCAACACTCTTTAGTTTGAACGGTTCCGATCAACCAACCGATCACGTTTGTCTTTGTTCCTTCATTACATAACCCAACAAGAGTTGAAGTTCTATGGTTGATCATGTTTGACACAAGTCATTGATGCAACATGCATATATAACTATACAATTTAATTGATTAAATTTATTTAATAATGCTTTAAAAAGGTTCTAGCATTTTTTTTAAATAAATTTTCCAATTTCATTCTATAAAGACCCATTTTGAAAAATTAATTTTGTTTTAGCGTATGAATTGTTTAAATTCCACTAGTTGTGTATATTACTTTTAATCATATATATTTTGCAATCCAATCTGACATACAAATAATTATAGGTTATTCAACTGGACAGAGCAGTTACAACATAGTACAACTCGCAATAGGTTATTTTGAACATGTACTTCAGTGTTAATTGTGCTGCAAGAAGTATAATTTGCTCTGTCAAATGGTCCATATGCGAAAAACCGCATACAGCGCACTACAGGTTCTCATATGCGCAGAGCTGCTAAGACACCATACAGCGCACTATAGTTTTTTTTTGAACCTGTACTTCTGTTTTCTTTGGGCTGGAAGAAGCATAAAGTGCTCTGTGAAATGTTCCGAAATTTAACTTTCCCCCTATTGCTGCGAGAGATCTCCATCTTTCCCCCCAAAACACCAAAGTAATGCCGCCATCTATTTTCCCCAAATTTCGGAAACTACTTACATTAATGCCTATGGCACGCTTCTCCTTCCCTCATCTTTACACTACCTCATTATATCGTTCCCGCCATAGCCGACCTACAAGCAAGCTTTCCAAGCTAGTGGACGACAGCAATTCAAATCGGAGGCAACGGCTGCAGGTTAAGGACGAGGACCACTCATTTCAGTTTGCTAATCTATAGATAAAGCAAACTAGGGTTTGATCCTGGTTCCCTCAAGGTTCAATTAAGGTTCACCCAGTGTTAATTTGTTGTGTACTTTACTTTTAATTTTTCAGTTCACTCAGTGTTTACTTGTTTTTTCTCTAAAGGTTTAATTGTTTACTTTTAGTTATCCCCTAGTCATAAACCTTCTTCTATTAGTTGTTGTATGCTATACCGAGGGCATTTATTCATATGTTTGTGAGAGCTAAGAGTAATTTTTCACTCTAATACCTCATTTAACCTTGTTCTTCAAGGTTTCAGTACCCCCACTTTTTATCTACTGTTAAGTGTTGTTAGAATGTACTTATTCCCTATTTTAAACTCGTATCTTTCTCACCATCTCTTGTATTATATCACACGTAATTGTTTCTATTTAATCAACACACAGATGGCTCCCAGAAAGACTGCACTGACAAGAGCAACTTCTACAAAAAGAAAGAACAAAAGCCGTCAGACACAACTACCACTCGAGGTTGGTGAGGGTTCAATTGCTGGTGCAGAAGGTGAACTTACAACACGTGAACCCCGAAGAAAAAGGGATGAGGTCCTGGAATCATCAAAAAATCGACTGAGATAATAGAAGAACGACCAATAATCTGGCCAATAGGTAATCGTGCGTTCACTTGTGAATCTGATCCACAGGAGATAACAGCAGCAATCACCAGGTCAGTTTTGAAAATTTCATGCTATTTTTGATTAACTGACCTGGTTGTAAGTCTAAATCGCTCATGCTTTCACCTTGAATTAATTTTTCTTGCTGTCCATTTTGTAGAATAGAGAATTTAGAGAAACACAAAACTCAGTTTTTTAGTAAAATGTAGTTGCAACTTGCAACTATATATAACAGCGAAAAAGATCGATTTAGACTTACAACCATGTCAGTTATGATATCACACTTGACGGGTAAAACAAGGTCAGGTTTGACCATTTTGCAAAACAGCCATGTTGAACCTTTAAAATATGAATAATATCATTTCAGTCCCAAGTTTTTTGTTCAACATTCAATGTGTTTGCGTATCAGAATTCCTTTGAAAGCCGGTAAATAAAATGTTAACAAAATGCTAACACTTCACATTTATATCACTAGATTAGCGTTGAACCACATGCCGGCACCATTGACAAGTTTCCATGCCTTCGACGACACCACGAAGAATAATATCGAATTCTTATTTTTGGTACCCTCGCTTTTTATCTATTTCCATTCTTGGAATTAGAAATAAACCTCAAATGCTTAAGGACAATTTATACTTTTAAAAAAAAAATCACACCTGAAATGCATAAGGTGTTTGGGTCATAAGTGTGTTTGGGTCATAAGTGTGTTTAGGTCAGTCTGAAATTTCTTCACCAACCATGCTTACGGTCAGTCTGGGTCAGTTCCTAATAGGGTCTGTCTGAAATTTTACATTAATAAATTGCATTTTTTTGCTAAATACAACCACTGACAGATGTAAACAAAATTACAACTAAAGCTGTACATCTTTGTTTTTTATAGAAGAAATTCAGGGTACCATGCAAATGCAGATCCCAACCGTTGTCGGAATGTTCTGCAGGCAATAGCGGCAAAAAGATTTAGCGAGGAGCTGCACGAGGGCCAGGGAGACTTTGCATCAAGAGATTTAGCAATAACGTGCAGGCATGGAAGGAATGCATTCCACATTGGTGCCTTGACACCCCCAATTGGGCACGGTCTCTTGTGATATCTTTGCAACAGAGGCGTCGGCAAGGATGTGAGTAAAATAAACAAGGAAAACCGCACAAAATCTGGACGCAAAATATCCCATCACGGGGGACTCCGCAAGTGCACACCAGCACTTTCAAAAATGGTAAGCTTGATGAACACATTGCAATTTAAAACTATTCTCTTTTAAGGATACAACTGACCTTCATGACGGCTGTTTATTCCTTTTCATGTGGAGACGCAATTCAACAATGGAAAACAACCACCAATGAGGGCACTTTTCATCCATCTTCATTATGCTAAGAAAATGGCAAATCACCAATGTTGCCAAATGGAAGCTGCTGCTGCCGCTGCGGCAGCGGCCGCCTCTACCACCGCGGCAGTTGAGTCTGCACCATCAGAAATCAATGATGCGAATGGGGCAATTGATCCAAGTACAGACGAGGCTAACACACAGCTTGAAGCTTTGGATATCACATCCTTGCATTTTACAAATGAAAACACACAAGCCACTCTATGTAAGTTGTAATATGTACATTCATTTGCTAAAATTTCATACCTCACAACAGTAATTGAAGTGAACATGTAACTTCCCTTGTAACTTGTTTACGGTGGTAAAATTGTTTGTCTCTAGACATTTTTACATCTAGGAAGCGCTTATGGTAATCCACATCCACACTAGAACGTAACAACTTGCATTGATTACAATCACTGTCAGAACAGTCATGCACCGCCTCAAATGACAATAGAAGCAATCTTTTATGTCAGTATTGCATGACCAAAAATGTACCACAATCGGGTATGTGAATGTTCAATGTAAGCCATTAAGCTTGAAAAATTACTGACAACTAACATACCAACCAGAAAATTAAAGGAATGATAATTGGAAGAAAAACAACATCCACGGAGATACCTCACCACTCATGTGCACACCGTATGAATTATCATAACCCTTATTAGCTATTTTTAACTGGATTTAACCAATATTCCATATTTCCCGTATGTTGCAAATCATAGCAAAACGTGGACGACATGAGGGCTGATCAGGCCAATTCCAGCTATGGACGAGAGCACCATGTTCTTCTCAGCTGTTGGTGGATCAAAAATGGTAGGGTACTAGGATTTGGATCCATGCGTGACGATAAGGTGAAAAAAAAACAACCGAACCCAAGCCCAACCACACACCATGTTCTGAGTCGGGACTGACAAATGCTGGAGAGGAGACGAACTTATCTCGTGCTGAATTGCAAGCGCTCTTGGCTGACAGTGATCGTCGTCAGGCCGAGGAAAGGGTTGAGAGGAAAAGAGAACTAGCACAATATGACTTCTACATCAAAACTATTCACCATGATGGGGGTCACAAGTGCCCACTGAACAGGTTAGTAAGACCAATTTTATGACTTATTTAGGTTTTTACAGTACGGTTTGCAATATACTGATCCAACACAGGTTTCTTCTTTTGTACCGAAACTTATAACCAAATTGTCATATTAGCCATATAGACGTGAACACAATTTTTAGGTTTGTTTGGTGCTTCTACACATAACATAACCTTATTGTAGCCAAATGTAGTGTGTTACTGAAAAAAAAAATTGTGCATTAACCAGTAGTGTGTTGCTAGTGGCATGGTGGCAGATATACTAAAAATTTTTGTGCATTGTAAACCTAGGCTCACGTACACACTTTCGGGACTCGCAGGGTGTGATTGGGAATTTAACTACTTTTCAGGTGCCACTTTTTACTTAAGAACTTAATGTTTTAAATGTTATATATCAGATCCTACTGTTGTCATCTCCAAATTATAATACACGTGCTTGCATTTTCAATGGTTAGGGTCACGGTTCCACCTCTCAACGTCTGATGAAGGAGCTTCACACATTCAGCCGGGCTTCCTCCAGGTAAAGAGTTTTTACAAGGGGATAGATATTATTACTGTGATTCCAATACCAAGTATAGTGCAAACTTACGTATTTTGAGGATAAGATATTTTACAAGGTGATAGAAATTTATGAAAAGTGCAAACTTATTACTGTGATGGATAGAAATTATTGAGGGATCCTCTTGCTCTTTTTAATACTGTGATTCCAATTACCAAGTATTGTGCAAACTTATGTATTTTGATGGGTGGGGGGGGTTATGCAAAATTTTCATCATATACAATAACATGTTGTTTCCATATTATATACCTAGGGTCGGCCATGTCTTACACCACCAAATTAGGGAGGGTCTTTCACCTCCCTATTTAAATCAAGCTGGAAACGATTGAACTTGCCCAGATGGAGCTGGGATGAACCCATGGTTCGGTCAGTCTGGCTTCAACGTTAACGGCCTTCTAGTGTGGAAAAAGTGCGCCTTTTTAGGACTTAATCCATCTGTTAGTTCTAACAAATGCTCAACCTGGGGGTAACTTATTTTGTAATTGTTGTTAACACATGGGGTGTATATTTTGGTATAGTCATGTTGAGCTTATTTTGGTACAAGTTCAATATAGTCATCAGATTTCTAATGTGTTTTGCACATATTTTTGTACATTGTATGATGACATCTTAGGTTAATTATATGTTGTTCGATCGATTCAGATATCCATGTGTTTGTGTTTATTTGCTTAAATGGGAACTGGGGAATATATAACAGTACCCGGGTTGGTACAGGGAGGATTGCAGCGATGGAAGCACACTGGTACACTAACATTGGAAATGACATTTCCATGGGAATATCCATGGAAAAACTAAACAACCCCCATGTAAATATTACCGCATGGAATAAGTCAAGTGGGTCCGACGTTGTCTACCCATGGAAATACTTAGGTGGGACCCACCTACTACCCTTGGAAATAACCGGAGGGCCCCACCGTAACCAGCCTTGGAAATACTCAGTGGGTCCCAGTTGGACCCTTGGAAATAACGGGTGGGCCCCACCTTAACCAGCCTTGGAAATACTCAGTGGGTCCGGGTTCGCCACCCTTGGAAATAATCAAGTGGGACCCACATACGATGCCCTTGGAAATAAACCGAACAGGTGCCAGGTGTGAAACTATTTCCATGCGGATCTTTTTCAAGGGGATTCTCATGGAAAAATCCTTGGCGGACTATTTCCAAGGGTAGCGCATGGAAATGATCAATTTTCGGAGTATTTCCATCAAGGCTTGTTGCGACGGTAGTATTTTGCAAGCGTATCGCATGGAAATGACGATTTTTGGGCTTTTTCAAGGGCAAGCCGTTGGAACAAGCCTTTTTTCTACCCTTGCTAAAAACAGAAATTCTAGTAGTAATTTGTGAACCACTTTTGAAATTAATTAAACTTTCTTATTGCATAATACATACTTGTATATTGTCCGACGCATTCTGTAATAATTATTATTGCAGAATGCATCCTTAATTATTTAATTATTTTGAAAATTGGTATAGAAAAAAGTCAGGGAGTGGTTAAAGAGCGAGAGTTTTCTTGAGAATCAAGTATAATATTTCACGTGCATTATACTTGCTGGTATATTGCTTGGATATATATTATATATATATATATATATAATAGAGTCCGACTAGGCTAAGCCATGGTGTAAAACGACTTGATACTCCACGTCATATCTTCATTTTCAAAGTTCAAATAGTCGATTTGAACCTTCCAACATGTTCTTCATATTGAAATGTACTTGGAGACCAAATTTTACTTTTTTGGAATTTTTTTACTATTTATTAAGCTACTTTGAAAATCTGAAAATCCTTATGAACAGTAAAAAACAGTAAAATTCCTGGACCTTGGATCAGTGATTTTCAAAGTGGCTTAATAAATAGTAAAAAAATTCCAAAAAATGTAAAATTTGGTCTCCAAGCACATTTCAATATGGAGAACAACTTGAGCGGTTCGGATCGGTAGTTTGGATTTTCAAAATGGAAATAATGAGGCGTAGAGCACCAAGTCGTTTTACACCATGGCTTAGCTAAGCCCAGCACTATATATATATATATAGAGAGTCTGACTAGGCTACTCCATGGAGTAAAACGACTTGGTACTCCACGCCATATCTTCATTTTCAAAGTTCAAATAGTCGATTCGAACCTTCCAACATGTTCTCCATATTGAAATGTGCTTGGAGACCAAATTTTACATTTTTTGGAATTTTTTTACTATTTATTAAGCCACTTTGAAAATCTGAAAATCCTTATGAACAGTAAAAAACAGTAAAAATTTCTGGACCGCCGGATTAGTGATTTTCAAAGTGGCTTAATAAATAGTAAAAAAATTCCAAAAATGTAAAATTTGGTCTCCAAGCACATATCAATATGGAGAACAACTTGAGCGGTTCGGATCGGTCATTTGGATTTTCAAAATGGAAATAATGAGGCGTGGAGCACCAAGTCGTTTTACACCATGGCTTAGCTAAGCCCAGCACTATATATATATATATATATATATAGAGTAGAACTAGGGTGTGATGTGCTCACCAAACTCTTTGGTGAGCACAACTCTACATAAACTATCAGATTTACTTCAAACGAGATTAATCCAACCGTTGAAACCGATGTACTTTACGAGTGATGGGCGTACATACAAAATTTTGAATTTTTTGAATTCATTTAGTCTCAAGTCAAGTGGTCAAAATTGAGAATTTTTTGAATGCATTAAAACAACTCATTTTGGATCATTCATTTTTCATCAATTTTGACCACTTGACTTGAGACTAAATGAATTCAAAAAATTCAAAATTTTGCATGTACATGCATCACTCGTAAAGTACATCGGTTTCAACGGTTGGATTAATCTCATTTGAAGTGAATCCGATAGTTTATGTAGAGTTGTGCTCACCAAAGAGTTTGGTGAGCACACACCCTAGTTCTACTCATATATATATCTATATAATATATATATATATATAGAGTACGGCTAACGCGCTTCCTCTAGCATTTCGGCCGAGGTGCTTCCGGGGGCATATCTTGCAATTTGATGTTCAAATAACAAATTCAAACCGTTAGATGTTCAATCTATATTAAAATCTACTTGGAGACCAAATTTTACATTTTTTGGAATTTTTTACTATTTATTAAGCCACTTTGAAACCGCTGTTTTCAATGCTTCAGAAATTTAATAAAAACAGCGATTTTCAAACCAGCTTAAAAAATAGTAAAAAAATTCCAAAAAATATAAAATTTGGTCTCCAAGTAGATTTTAATATAGATTGAACATCTAACGGTTTGAATTTGTTGTTTGAACATCAAATTGCAAGATATGCCCCCGGAAGCACCTCGGCCGAAATGCTAGAGGAAGCGCGTTAGCCGTACTCTATATATATATATATAGAGAGGGATCCGATTACACCTTTTTTTGTGACACACTTTGACATCTATCATTTTCAAAGTCCAAATAGTCAATTCAAACCGTTCAACATGATGGATATATTAAAATATGCTTGGAGATCAAATTTTACATTTTTTTGAATTTTTTTGCTATTTATTAAGATGGTTACAAAAATCGTTGTTTTAAGACCATTGAAAAACAGCGATTTTGTAACCATCTTAATAAATAGTAAAAAAATTCAAAAAATGTAAAATTTGATCTCCAAGTACATTTTAATATGGTGATCATGTTGAACGGTTCGGATCGACTGTTTGGATTTTGAAATTGCAAAATTGACCTATATAAAAAACGGTGTCATGATGTGTCACCAAAAAGGTGTAATTGGATCACTCCTCATATATATATTATATATCTGTCACATGCCTTAATCCTTTCTTGTATTCGACGTTGTTGAATGTTCTTCTAACCTAAACTATTCTTGGTCGCCAAGTTTTTCATATAAAAAAATTATATAATTCTTCCTCTAGGCATAATCAATGCTTAAAATAAATATATTTGACTTGACTGTGCAATTAACATTAATAACCACTAAAACCAAAGAGATGGTTAATTAAGAGAGAACATAACATAAATAATATTCCAAAAATATTCTTAAACTGTAGCAGATTATATCTTATATATATATGAGGAGGGATCCGATTACACCTTTTTTGGTGACACACTTTGACACCTACCATTTTCAAAGTCCAAATAGTCGATTCAAACCGTTCAACATGATGGATATATTAAAATGTGCTTGGAGATCAAATTTTACATTTTTTTGAATTTTTTTGCTATTTATTAAGATGGTTACAAAATCGTTGTTTTCAGACCATTAAAAAACAACGATTTTGTAACCATCTTAATAAATAGTAAAAAATTCAAAAAATGTAAAATTCTCCAAGCACATTTTAATATGGTGATCATGCTGAACGGTTCGGATCGACTGTTTGGATTTTGAAATCGCAAAATTGACCTAT
This sequence comes from Carex kokanica, assembly GCA_025461125.1. Classification (NCBI taxonomy): domain Eukaryota; kingdom Viridiplantae; phylum Streptophyta; class Magnoliopsida; order Poales; family Cyperaceae; genus Carex; species Carex kokanica. Next base: position 269,833 of record JAJGRX010001301.1, read on the forward strand.
ATAAAAAACAGTGTCATGATGTGTCACCAAAAAAGGTGTAATTGGATCCCTCCTCTATATATATATGTATATATTATATATATATATATATATATATATAATATATAGAGATAGGCTACCATGCTTTGCAAATTAAAGCACCTCTTGTGCTTTGCGCTCATTTTCGGGTTTTCAAAATTCAAAATGTCGATCCGACCGTTCAAGTTGTTCTCCATATTGAAATGTGCTTGGAGACCAAATTTTACATTTTTTTTGAATTTTTTTACTATTTATTAAGCCACTTTGAAAATCGCTGATCCATTGGTCCAGAATTTTTTACTGTTTTGCTAGTGTGACCATTGGATCAGCGATTTTAAAAGTGGCTTAATAAATAGTAAAAAATTCCAAAAAATGTAAAATTTGGTCTCCAAGCACATTTCAATATGGAGAACAACTTGAACGGTCGGATCGACATTTTGAATTTTGAAAACCCGAAAATGAGCGCAAAGCACAAGAGGTGCTTTAATTTGCAAAGCATGGTAGCCTATCTCTATATATATATAATGCTCATATCAAAACGTTTGTTCCTGGACTCAGGAACAAACGATTCAGTTCTCCAATTTCCAAAGTTCAAACAACAAATCCAAACCGTTAGATATTCAATCTATATTAAAATGTGCTTGGAGACCAAATTTTACATTTTTTGGAATTTTTTTACTATTTATTAAGCTGGTTTCAAAATCGCCGTTTTTATTAAAATTCTGCACCATTGGAAAACAGCGGTTTTCAAACCAGCTTATAAATAGTAAAAAAATTCCAAAAATGTAAATTTGGTCTCCAAGCACATTTTAATATAGATTGAACATCTAACGGTTTGGATTTGTTGTTTGAACTTTGAAAATTGGAGAACTGAATCGTTTGTTCTTGAGTCCACGAAACGTTTTGATATTAGCCATTCTCTCTCTTCTATCTATATATATATATAGGGATGGGCTATGGTGAGCTATAAAGTAAAACGAGTTTGTACTTCACGCCATATTTTCATCTTGAAAATCCAAACAACCGATCCGAACCGTTCAAGTTGTTCTCCATATTGAAATGTGCTTGGAGACCAAATTTTACATTTTTTGGAATTTTTTACTATTTATTAAGCCACTTTGAAAATCGCTGATCGGGTGAACAGTAGCAAAACAGTAAAAAATTCTGGACCAATGGATCAGCGATTTTCAAAGTGGCTTAATAAATAGTAAAAAAATTCCAAAAATGTAAAATTTGGTCTCCAAGCACATTTCAATAGGGAGAACAACTTGAACGGTTCGGATCGGTTGTTTGAATTTTCAAAATGGAAATAATAAGGCGTGGAGTAAAAACTTGTTTTACTCCATAGCTCACCATAGCCATCCCTATATATATATATATATTATATATATATATATATGAGCTGGGCTATGGTGAGTTGCGAAGTAAGATGTCATTTTTACTTCACGCTCATATTTATTTTGAAAATCTAACCGACCGATCCAAACCGCTCAACATGTTCTCCATATTGAAATGTGCTTGCAGACCAAATTTTATAATTTTTGGAATTTTTTTACTATTTATTAAGCCACTTTGAAAATGGCTGATCGAATGGTCCATAATTTTTTACTGTTCACCCGGATCTGGGATTTTCAAAATGGCTTAATAAATAGTAAAAAAATTCCAAAAATTATAAAATTTGGTCTCCAAGCACATTTCAATATGAAGAACATGTTGAGCGGTTCGGATCGGTCATTTAGATTTTCAAAATGGAGTATGAGCGTGAAGTAAAACGACGTTTTACTTCACAACTCACCATAGTTAATCTATATATATATAAGAGATGGACTTAGCTACTCCATGGAGTAAACGACTTTGTACTCCACGCCATATCTTCATTTTCAAAGTTCAAATAGTCGATTCGAACCTTCCAACATGTTCTTCATATTGAAATGTACTTGGAGACCAAATTTTACATTTTTTGGAATTTTTTTACTATTTATTAAGCCACTTTGAAA